>VZUH01002125.1:0-19259 GCA_013401175.1 Xiphorhynchus elegans
CATCTGAGTTTCCTTCTCCACTACCCTGCCCATTGCTATATTATCAGGTCAAAGAACTGCCTCGTGTGTCTCAAGCTCCTCTGCATATAAGACCTGGCTCTGCTACCCAGTTGAGTCAGCACACAGACATGACTTAAGAAGATAGCAGCATGTTAATCTGCAATTACAGGAAATTTCAAGGGTTTGCTGTATAAAACCCAGTACAACACCTTTAATAAGATAACTCATGGTATTTGGACCACTTTGAAGTATAATCTTAGTAAATAAAATCCTTATCGAATTTTGAACACAAATCCACTCAGTACACAGCATTGCTCTAACTCCACTGGCTTCAGGGAGAAGAAGGTTTGCACTACAGTCAAGACAAGATTTCTAGCGGGTCCTTTGGCATATCATAATTTTTTCTAAAGTGAATGAAGAATAGAAACTATATATCATACTATGACTTTTTAAACAATGACTCTCTAAACTAAGAATACTGATAAAAAGGAGAGGGGTTTTTTCTCTCCATTTTCATTCTGTATTTTCAAAATCAAGAAACTTCCACCTAACATCAGCCAAGCAAATGCTATATAGCTATCAGAAGGGTCAATGCCACCTAAAGCAGTGTTTTCTTGTGAGGAACCTTTGCCTTCCTATTGGAAATACACATTTTTACCTGATTATTTCCTCACGAACAACTGCAGTCAAGTTTGTTGCCACAATATCCCAGAAATATCCCAGAAATTAATCATAACTCAGAGAAGAAAACAAACATATAACTGACAATAAACTTGTTTCTTGCCTTGTTTTTTGAGCCTCAGTAGATGGAAATATTGCAATACAAACACATACTATTAGTTTCTTCAGCTGCACAAAGCCTGATAGCAATTTAATCCAAACCATACTTACTATGCAAAGGGCACAGTAAACCTGAGTGGCTAAGAATTATCGTGCCC
Organism: Xiphorhynchus elegans; assembly: GCA_013401175.1. NCBI lineage: Eukaryota > Metazoa > Chordata > Aves > Passeriformes > Dendrocolaptidae > Xiphorhynchus > Xiphorhynchus elegans. The sequence goes on from VZUH01002125.1 coordinate 939, forward strand.
ATTCTCAGGTCAAAATTGAGTTTCTCAAAACACTGTTATCTGAGAACACAGCTAGATATACTTTTAAGTTTGCAAATTCTTCTGTTCAGTGGTTTTACAGAAGCTCAGAGACATAGGAAGACCAGAAAACTGGGTAAATATATGCACAGCTAAACTAACTTCATGTGCCTAATGCATTACATTTGGAGATTTTAAAAAATCACCACTAAAATGCCTTAACTATTAGGGTAGGGCATAGAGGAGGATGCCTTTTGGGGATAAATGCAGGCAAAGGCTGTGGTACCTTTAGTCACATATATCCTGTCAACACATGGAAATTATTTCATTTTTGTATGACTACATGCTTGTTTGAAAGGCAAGCTGAAGGCCACTGCAGTTGTCTACTTCTCATCGTGGCAAATATTTACAAGAATTTTCCTGTTGTTTACAGACATCAGTTGAGATGCCATACAGCCCATGTTGGAAAAGGTTTCGCCAGGTCCATTCTAGGATTGCTAACACAGCTAGATTGCCTTAAATTTCCAAGAACCTACCATCAGGTAGAGAACAAAGACAGTTTAGTTACATACAACCGAAATTGTAGAGAGTGTTGAACTCATGGGAGCACCATGGTCTCAAACAAGAAACTCCCATGGGTGTAAGGGTGACTCTGACCAGTACTTAATATGATGAATCAGGGGTCAGTGAGAGAAGATACTGATCAAAACCCCAAAGCCAACACTCCGACATTCTCAACACACAGTATGTTTCAAGGTGTCTTATGCTGCCCAGAAAACCAGTATATCTGGGACTACATCAAAAGCAGCGTGGCCAGCAGATCAAGAGAGGGGATTTTGCCCCTCTGTTCTGCTTTGGTGAGACTCCATCTGCAGTGCTGCCTCCAACTCTGGAGGGACATGGACCTGTTGGAGTGAGTACAGAGGAGCCCACCAAGATGACTTGGAGGATGGAGCCTCTCTCCTGTGAGGAGAGGCTGAGGGAATTGGGATTGTTCAGCCTGGAGAAGTTAAGGCTTTGAGATGACCTATTTGTGGCCTTCCAATATCTGAAAGGAGCCTACAAGAAAGATGGAGACAGACCAGGGGGAGTGGCTTCAAACTGGAAGAACGTAGATTTAGATTGGATATTAGGAAGAAATTCATCCTTGTGGGAATGGTAAGGCACTGGCACAGGTTGCCCAGAGAAGTAGTGGATGCTCCAACCCTGGTAGTGTTTAAGGTCAAGTTGGACAGGGTTTGGAACAACCTGATTGGATGGAAGGTGTCCCTGGCCATGGCAAGGGTGTTGCAAACAGATGATTTTAATGTCCTGTCCTAGTTTTGGCTGGGACCTAGTCAATTCTCACAGAGTTGCCCAGGCCAGGGGAGGGTGGGGGGGCAGGGTGGGGGCAGAACTTGGGTCCATGTGGGCATGTCTAGGGTGTTATTCTATACCACCCACATTATCACTGGGGGGCATGGCTTAAGTGGAAGAAAAGGGAATGCAAAGTAGGACCACAACCATTTTGTTCCTTTTTCCAGGGAAGCAAAGCAATGGGCAGTAGAGTGGCAGGGCATGAGCGGTCCAGCTAGGGTGTTTGTCACTAATTTTTGTCACCTCAGGCCTGGGGGAGGACCATGAGTGTGGGTGATTTTTCTGCCATTGTTTTTCATTATACCAGGCTCAGGGGGATAAAAAGTGCCTTCTTCAGTAATGCCTGATATTTCTCCTTTATATCAGGAAGCTGCATGTCACTGGCTGTGGGAACATGGTCTCAGTCAGATTTTTGTAAGTATTTTTTGCATGTAATTACCTTCTTTTATGAACTGTTGTTATTAGTATTGTTGCTATTACTGTTTATTTTCCTTATCTCATTGCTGTTTTTCTAGTGAATTGTTATGTCAACTCATAATCTCTGTCTTTTTTTCCCTTTCTCACTGAAGGGGGTGGGAGGAAGAGAAGTGACTGCTTGGACCTTAATTTCCAGCCAGTTTTAAACCACAACAGGTTCCTTCCAACCCAGACCATTCTAGGATTCCATGACCCAATAAGCACATGGATTTTGAATCACCTAAAAAAATGTTCATGTGTAACTGAACTATAGGTGAAAGCATTAGAGTTAATGATGGGTATTAGCCCAATGTTAGAAACACTTGATGCAATCTATTTGACCCAGATATCCAAACACCTCACAGAAGTGCAGAGGACAAGCTCCAGCTAGGTTTCCTCAGTAGTCCTAGATAAATGGTTTTGGTGATGTGCATGAGCCATGCCTACAGCATGCACAACACACCCAAGGTTCAGTCTACAGCAGCAATGCAAATGTACCTCAAGTATGCAGATAAGCCCGCCCATGTCCCATGCTCCAGGACCTCTACTTATGTACTGCAGGTCTGAAGCTTTCAGCAATGTTCACTGTGTGTACAGCAAACCTTGCATTTTCCTTCAGGACATATCCACGCATGAGCAACACACATTCACATTTCCAGAAATGCAGCTGCTCTAGACAGAATTCCTGTAACATAGAAGATGATCTTGGTGGTGCAGGATGATTTTACTTCTGTGTATAAGGACTGTATATGCCTCAGTATAAATAATGCTTCTCATAAAGTCAGCATGCTGGGCTCACACCCAAATGAGTTGTTTAAAATACACAGTATTGATGAATTGAAGATGCGTGAACTGAGACTCATTTGGGCTCAAATATATGTCATAATTTTTTGCTGGTAACGACAAGTCTAAAGCAAAAATATTTTGACACCGCTGAATCTATATTCTAGAATGTAACTGCAACAAAATCTGGAAACAGAAGATGAAGACAGACCTGCAAAAAAAAAAAAAAAAAAAAAAAACCAAAACCAAAACTCCAAAAGCAAAGGGAAAAAAAACAACCAAAAACAAAAAAAAAACCCCAACCAAACAAAAAAGCCTAGTTTACCAGTGTTTCTGCTCTGAAATTGAAAAAATGTGTTCCAGAGAAAAGCATTCTGGCTGATGAGTCAATGTACACTTCAAATCCAAGAACAGTACTGAAGTTGGAGCTAAAACACAATCAATACGTTATGAAAGAGTAAATTCATATGATAGATGATGTGGACTTTGCAAAACATCAGAAAAAGCAAACCCATGCAAAGTTGTGCTGCTTCTTACATCTCTTGTAAGCAAGACTTGGAGGAAGTTTGATACTTGAAGTGGAATTTACAGACTGACACTGGCTTAGAGTTAGAGGGGACTTACAGTGATCATCAAGTCCAAGTCCTGGTCCTACACAGGACCATCCCCAGGAGTCACATCTTGTTTCCAAGAGTATTGTTCAAATGCTTCTTGAACTCTGTCAGGCTTGGTGCTGTGACCACTTCCCTGGGGAGCCTGTTCCAGTGCCCCACCACCCTCTGGGTTAAAAACGTTTTCCTGATATCCAACCTAAACCTTCCCTGACTCAGCTTCATGTCATTCCCTAGAGTCCTGTCACTCACTGGTCACAGGAGTGAAGGGATAGGCACTTGCCCCTCCACTTCTCCTTGTGGGGATGTTGAAGACCACCATAAGGTGTTCCCTCAGTCTCCTCTTCTCCAGGCTGAACAAAGTGACCTCAGCTGCACCACACAAGGTTTCCCCTCCAGAGCCTTCACACATTTCCCCTCCAGACTCTTCACACTGTATGTCTGCACACTCCTAAAACATCAGTCTAACACATTATATTTGTAGTCATGATTTATTTTGAAGGACTTCATGTTCTCTTACTGACCTGGCTACACTAGTCTGACAGCCTTGTAGCCGTAAATAAGTTGCAGCAATCCTCAACATAAGTCATATAGAATGACTAGGTTTGGGAGGGATCTTGAAGATCATCTAGTTCCAATGCCACTGCTGTGGACAGAGACACCTTCCTCTAGACCAGGTTGCTCCAAGCTCCATCCAACCAGGCCTTGAACACTTCCAGGGATGGGGCACCCACAGCTTCTCTGGGAAACCTGTTCCAATGCCTCATCACTCTAACACAGAAGAATTTCATATAATATATAATCTAAACCTGTTCTTTGTCAATGCAAAGTCATTCCCCCTTGTCCTGTCACTACTTGGCCTTATAAATAGTCTTTACCATCTTTCTTGTGAGCTTCCTCCAGGTAATGGAGGGCTGCAATTAGGTGACCCTAAACTTTCTCTTCTCCAGGCTAAACAATCCCAATTCTCTCAGCTTTTCTACATAGGAGAGGTGCTCCATCCTTGCATTCCTCAATCATTTTTGTGGCCCTCCTCTGGACTTGCTCCAACAGGTCCATGTCCTTCCTGTACTGGGCCCCCAGAGCTGGAGGCAGCACTGCAGGTGGGGTCTCACCAGAGCAAAGTAGAGGGGCAGAATTCCCTCCCTTGACCTGCTGCCCACACTTCTGTCAAGCTTGAAATCTTCACTGAGTGATTTTAGTTAAAAGTCACAATTAAGTAAACTGTTTCTCTTGTCTTCTTGCTCCAACTCGTATTAAATTGGCTGTTTTCAACACATCTGGCTCCAGCAAGGTATCATCCTGTTACCAGTCATGACCTGATACAGAGTTGACAGAGTACATGCAGCTAAATATCTGGCTAGAGATTTGAACGAGGTGATAATCCGGTACACCATACACTGTGTTATGTGTTCTTTTCCAGTTTGTACAGCATGTACACAAACTAGAATTGGCATCAGGTAGGGCTTGTGCTCCACATGCCAAAGTGGCTGCACAGCTGAATTTTTCCCTGCTTAATATTTTTTCCAGAACATGTTCCATATGGTTTAGCAGTGAGCTTATTCTAGCTGCCCTCTTCTGGTATGTCAGGGTCAGGCATTACAGTCACATATAGCCAGGAACATCCCGAATGTGGAAATGGCTCTATGGAAAATAGCCAGCCCTGCTGGCTGCTTCCATTTGAGTTTGCAGATCACCTGACAGTGGTCTGCACTTGTACTTCTCATATATGTCTATATATAGTATAGGGATTATGTCATATCAGAGCCTCAAAGGCAGGGGACAGAGACTGGCAGCAGGAAGGAGGGAGGGGAAAAGAAAAAAAAGAAAAAAAAAACTGAAAAGGTGAAGGGAATATCCAAAATCTCATAAAAAGGATAAATGCAACCCTGGGGAGGGGGTGAAATAAAGGAAGGGAAGACCAAGGCGGGGGCAGGGGGGAGGGGGGGAGGAGGATGGAAATCAAAACATCTGCAATGAACCAGATATCAACTAGAACTGAAATTTTAATTCAGAACATCCTTTTAGTCAGGGAAAAAAATATGAACAAATAGGCTAAAAATAAAGTACAAAGCTCAGGATTTAAATACCTCACCCTTCTTAAATGAAAAAGCAAAGAACAAAAGTTTGAAGCTGGATGAAATTACTATAAGTCATATTTTGTTAAATATATGGAGTGCCAAAGTCAGGGTATTGACACAAGATCCATCATAGAAATATGATTGTGTGGTTGCCTTTATGGAAATTGCAATCAATTGGAAATCTAGCAGTGTGAATAAAATAGTCAGGGTTCAGTCCCATACAACATCACTGCATCATTTCAATACAACAGTCACACTGAAGTCACATATGAAGTTTTATTTTCTAGAAAACATGCTGGGTGGGGAGGGAAGAAAGAATAGTCAAATCTAATTTAATTTTGTCTTTTAGTGTCTGATCAAAAAGATACTGTGACATGGTGTTTTTTGTAGAATAAAAATAATGCTTTTCCTAAAAAAAGTAAAACAGTGTTCTGTGGGAGAACAAGGGAGCTTCACTCTTGATCTTCTGAAGACCAAACAAACTTTTTGTTAAAAGTTGAAAATGGGAGGTGGAAATAGGGCCCACATTTTTCCTACCCAGAAACTTAGCTCAAGGTAACCAATTCCTCATAATTGAAAGACCACTAAGATTGTTTTATACAACAGTCAAGACACTCTGCTTCAAAAATATATAAAAGGCATACCCCCCAAAGTAAATAAAACAACAAAACAATGTTGACAGTTGACAAATTGGCAGTGATAACACCTTAGCTTAATTCCGCATCTGTATCTGTTGATATCATGGTATCAGAGAGGAAAGGCTTTGGGAGCCACCTTACTACCTGTGATGATCAAGAACATACTAAATGGACTTTTCTGACCTAAGCATTACCATAGGAATAGAGGAATTGTCTATATGGTCTCTCCAGAAATGAGAGCTTTGAACTCATTTCAGAAGGAAGAACAGAAGGAACGTGCAAGGATCCAGCTGTGACCTCAGGATGTTTCACAAATTCCCAACACATGCTCATGCTCTGACCTTGTTCCTGTTCCCGATCACAGTGAGAAATATTTGCTCACCATGTCCATCACCTATGAGTAGGAAACCTGGGCATGAATGCTGGAAGGAAGCTGTAGGACACAGTGGCCAGGTTTCTAAAGCTTCAACATAGCCCAGGAGAACAAGTCACACAGTGGGAAATGAGTCACACTATTCACTAGGAAAAGAAAGGAAAAAGAACCACAGTGGAAGGGATAGAAAAGATTTAGACAACTTTTCTTTGTTCCCTCCTCCCTCCCTCCAACATCACCAAAAATAAAATCCCAGGTGGAAAATAGTGTTTATAGGGAAACAAGGGAGTCACTGGATTTTGGTAAGCCTTCAAAATATTGCAGAAACTTCCTTGTTGTTGGAAAGTCCACTGATAGCAATTCTCCTACAGAGGCCCCAAGACAGTTCATGTTCAAATTGTCCATCTGGGAAAATTTTCTTCCATTACTGTTAGCAAACACCCAGCAGTCATGTATTTCATGTCATTAATGTTTATTGCACTACTTGCAAGCTAGCTTTTAGTATCAGAATATTCAAAAAGGCTAATGAAATTATAAAATATTTCCCATTATCTCTTTGTTCTGCTTTTGGTTGAGGTAGAGTCAATTTTCTTCACAATAGCTGGTATGGGGCTGTGTTCTGGATTTGTGCTGAAAATAGTGTTGATAATTCAGGGATGTTTCCATTATTGCTGAGCAGGGCTTGTGCAGTGTCAAGGCCCTTTCTGCCTCTCATATCACCTCAGCAATGAGGAGGTTAGTGGCCCAGTAGAAGCTGGGATGGGGCACAACCAGGACATCTGACCCAAACTGACCACAGAGACATTCCATAGCATATGACATCATGCTCAGCATATAAACCTGGGGGAAGAAGAAGGAAGGGGGGAATGTTCAAGGGGATGTCATTTGCCTTCTGAGGTCACTTGTTCTGTTCAGTCTGGAGAAGAGGAGACTGAGGGGAAACCTCATTGCAGTTACAACTCCCTTGTGAGGGGAAGAGGAGCAACAGGCACTGATCTCCTCTTTGTGGTGATCAGTGACAGGACCCAAAGGAGTGGCCTGAAATTCTGTCAGGGAAGGTTTAGGTTGGATATTAGAAAACTGTTGGGTACTGGAACAGGCTTCCCAGGGAAGTGGTCATAGCACCAGCCTGACAGATTTCAAGAAGCATTTGAACGATACTCTTGGGCACATGATGTGACCCTTGGGGATGGTCCTGTGCAGGGTTAAGAGCAGGACTCAATGATCCTTGTGGATCCCTTCCTACTCAATATATTCATAATTCTGTGATTCTATAATTCCCAAGTCAGCGTGATGGGGCCCTGCTCTCCTGAGGATGAAGAGCCTGCTCACGGGAATTGGTGAATGAATTTGTTGCTTTGTTTTGCTTGAGTGCCCCACTTTTGTTTGCCTATTAAACTGTCTCCTTTCCCTCCCTGCACTATCCTTATGTATGGATAACAGAATCACAGATCAGTTGAAGTTCGAAGGGACCTCTGGATGTCATCTTTTCTGACTCTCCTACTCAACAGAGTCACCTAGAGCAGGGCATGCAAGACCATGTCCAGATAGCTTTTTAATATCTCCAAGGACATAAACTTCACAACCTTCTTGGACAAACTGTGCCAGTGCTTGGTCACCTTCACAATAAAAAAGTGTTTTGTAATGTTCTCCCTGCACAGAACCCAAGAGATAATAACTCTGTGTTTGGGCTGTGTTCGAAATACACAATTCACATTAGAGACATATCTATTTCAGGAGCTGTGGTGAAGGATTAATCAATTTAAATCATGTGACAGATTCAGGTCTGATGTAAAGGTGTGGGTTTATTTAATTGAATCCTTCAGTGATCATAGGTCAGTGCCCTGAAACAAAACATACTGTATTCATTTATGAAGAATTTTTTCCCTGTGAGAGTGGTGAGGCACTGGCACAGGTTACCCACGGAATTTGTGGATGCCCTTCTTCTGGAAGTGTTCAAGGCCAGGTTGGGTGGGTCTTGGAGCAACCTGATCTAGTGAAAGAAGAAATGAGAAAATGTCATTGCAAAACTTGCCACTGGAAGACCGATTAAGAAGATGCTGGTTATGCAACAGGAAGCAATGAACTGTGTATTTCTATTCTTTAATGGAGTTCAATAAATGGTTGGGTTTTAAAGAGACTATTTCATCAGGTTAATTGTTTTCTAATCAAACAGTTTCAGGATTTCAGCTTCAGGAAGTTTTGTAGAAACTGTTTGCTTTTGGCTGAAAGTTCCTTTCTTTTCAAAAAATGAAAAGTAGCACTGTCAAAGAACTAAACTGAATAATTTTTAGCAACTAAAAAGTGTTAAAAGATGAAACTGTATCAGTGAATGAGGCAATGAAGTTGATAAGAGGACTAGAGCATCTCCCCTATGAAGACAGGCTGAGAAAGTTGGAGCTGTTCAGCCCAGAGAAAAGAAAGTTGTGTGAAGACCTCAGAGCACCATTCAGTATCTGAAGGGAGCCTACAAGGAAGCCAGAGAGGGACTTTGCATCAGGAACTGTAGTGATAGGACAAGGCATAATGGGTTCAAACTGAAATAGGTTAGATTTAGATTAGATGTTAGAAAGTAATTCTTCCCTGTGAGGGTGATAAGGCCCTGGAACAGGCAGCCCAGGTAGAAGAGGTAGAGAAGCTGTGGCTGCCCCATCCCTGGGTGCATTTAAGGCCAGGTTGGACAGGGCTTGGAGCACCTGGTCTAGTGGAAGGTGTCCCTGCCTATTGCAGAGGGCTGGAATTACTTGATCTTTAAGTTCCCTTCCAGTCCAAACCATTCTGGGTTTCTATGATTTTATAATTCCTACAAAAGGAAGAACATGAAGCTCCAAAAGCTGCATAGACCTCAGCACAGTTTTGTGCAAACGGAAGAATGGGAAACAGGGTTATTAGAAGGGTGAGTCCTTGGAGGAATCAGAGTTGCCCTGAAACATGTAGTCTGACATACTTAAAGTCAGTTTCTAGTGAAAATAAACTCTGTTGTTTCAATCAATTTCCAAATGGGAAGTTGGAAATTTGGGAGTTTCAGCAAACGTCAGAATATTCCATGGTAAGGGAAAAAGGAAAATTAAAATAAAGCCAATCCAAACAATGTGTGACCAATTTGAATAGTGATCACTTGATGCTATCAGAAATTAAACCATTCCAAAAATGAGATCTGCACAAGAATTAGATGCAGTTTTACTTTATAAACCTATTGCAATGACTATAAATTAAGATGATCAAGTCTTATTTGACACTAACTCTGGAGACAATCAGAACATCGATTTTCCAGCCAGGCTACAGGTTTAGCTCCATATTAATTTACACCAGATCCAGTTACAAAAGCATCGTTCCAGTCACAGGATTTGAGTCTGACTTCAATAACATCAAGTAACTGTCTCTGTACTAGTCACATAATAGATGACTGAACTCTAGAATACAATTCACATTTAGGCCAAATTTTAGAGTCTTGTTCTTACAAAAATAAATTGTCATCATGTAGGTTTTCCTATTTTATGTATGGTTAGACTGTTGCTTACAGTGGAAGTCTGCATTTACCTATGTGTACTGCAAATAGAGAAAATAAACCATGGAAAAAAACAACAGCTACACACTCAAAATAAAAGCTCACAAGATTGTATAGCATCAGTTCATCTGATATTTTAAAGTAAAGAAGTTATGCCTCCTCATGCTATTTTAATTGAATATTCAGAGAAATCACACTTCCTGTGGAAATCAGACTCATAAGCCTGATTGCTGTCTCTGTTTCCACATCCTTCTAACATCACTATCCCAGGCACATGTCCTTGTACTACAGCAAGAAGAACTTTTTTTCTCTGCAGGACAGGGATGATTCACCATTCAACCTTTTGTCAGAGGGCATCCCCTCCAGAATACTGCAATAAAATCTAGCAGATACATACAGAAACTTCCCCACCACCTTCTCTTTCAAAGCAAGTACTCCCATGAAAATTCAGCCCTCATCTATCTTTGATACTTTGATCTTCCATTGATTTCCTATCCTCTTGTCATCTCTCAGCTCCTTTTGAACTCTCCCTTTTGTTAGTTTAGACAGATGTGCAGCTTCCCAGTGCCTGGGGCTGTGATCAGGATCCAGATCTATGACTTAGCACCAGTCTCTAGCTAGAGAATCCCCTCAGTCTGAGTTGCCTACTCTCAAGCAAACAACCAGCTTTTTGCTTTAACTGTGCTTTTTGCTTGAGTTCTCCTTTTCCGCCACTGCTTTCCTTCAAAGTTTGGAAACCAATGGTGGTGGGTCCCGTGACTGCCATACCTCTCTGTCTTAGTCCCACCACTTGGTAATGAGGCAAACCAGACCTACTGGAGAACTCAGGTTTTTGTTCAGGGTTAACTTGCTCAATGAAGCCACTGTGATCACATCTTTAAAAGTTTAGTTCAGGGGACACAACTGAGAATCTAGTTTCATTGCCAAGTTATCATGCAGAATCAGTCCTAACCTGAAGCCACCATATACACCTAGGAGAATAGGGCAACTTCTCTATCAAAGTTACTCAGCCTTTGACCTCTCTACAAACATAGTCAAGTTGCAATGATTGCTTTAGGCCCTGATTTGGAAATGCCCTTAAGTGTCTGTCCAACTTTAACCGTATGAACAATATTATTAAAACCCTGAACTACTCGTAATTAGAGTTAAATACTTGCTCAAATGCTTTTTTGGATCAAGAACTCAGTGATGTGGATGCTTATCCACTAGTACATGAACTGAGACAACTGAGTCTGCCTCATTCAGTTGCGATAAAATCGCACAAGATTTAAATCCCTGTGTCAGTGGGGTAAGGTTCACTCCCTCCTTTCACAAAAGCACTGCTCCTCGTGACTGCTATAAATCACAAGTGACCTACATAATGAAGATTAGTAATATATGTTTATATATAAAATATGAGCAGTGTTGTTCTCAGCTGTTAATTCATGTGAGAAATAAAGATATACATGGCCAAGAAGAAAGTATAATGTGCCTTCTGTTCCAGACAACCCCTTTGTAAACATAATATTTTAATTATATGACTATATAGGTTATCTTAATTTCATTACTGACAGCATTCTGCTCTTCAGAGTTTCAACGTGCTGTTATTCTCCCTGTTTTCCACTAACTAATCTGCTTGGGAAATGCAATACTGCCATCTAGCATCCACAAAACATAATGAAACCTTCCTTTCACCCAAGGTTCTCACCTTGGCACAGGCACAGGTTAGTTTTACATGAGCTTTGGTGACTGCAGGTTATCACTGGAATTCCAAAGTGGCTTGTCTGTCAGAAAGTTGCCTGCTTTCCCTGAAAGCTGCAGGAGAAATAAACACAGAGGTGGGAGGAATTATATCGGCAAGATGAGTCATTATGGCTTTTGTGTTTGCTCCAGTGGGGTCCTGGAGACATGGAGCAGTTTCAGAGTGGCATAATGCAGGCAGAACAAACCACCCAACACCCCAGATTCCTGTTCTGAGCAACATTTTAGGAGGGAAGATGAAAATATTCCCTGCCAATGCCCACCTTTGCCCTTCTTCACCCTCCCTATGACATGGCCAAAGTCAAGCCTGGGCTAGAACAGGCATGGTAAGGTCACCACCAGACTGCCTAAATGCCCAAGTGTTGGCAGCAGTTTTGCTTTCTAGCTTGCCATGCTGCCCAGCACATGAATGATTTGGCAGGACAGCCTACCCCAATAAGACCTAAAATTCAATCAGAGAATGCATACAATGCAAGCCATCATGTAAGTTCAATTGCTGGCACCAGGGTGCTGTCTTGGTGTTGAATTATGAATTATGCCTGGTTCAACAGAGTTCAAATACACATCTTGCAGAATTTGACAGAAAAGCTAGTCTCCTGGCCTGTAATTCTGTGACTACAAGTCAATCTCTTTACACTATAAAAGTCAGTCCCCTTTCATAGAGTCAGATCCTTCTAACATAACCCTGCTTGGGGTGTATGTGTGGAGTTCTCTCCCTTGAGTGGGGACACTCTCCAAGGATATTCCTCGAGGCTGAGCGAAAGAGATCTCCCCAGGAGCGTTGGTATGGGTGTTACATCAAATCTCTACTTAATAATTATTTATATTTGCTAGCTTTAATATAATTGTTTCAATAATAGCTTCAATATAGTGCACTATACTATCTTATACTATACTAGTAGTAGTTTTAGCTTTTATATTGTGTAGCAAATAATTCTGATTAAGATCTTTTGTCTGATCATTTGCAAAAATAAATTATTCATTTCATTCATTTCATTCTCATTTTGCCAATCATTAAAAACCTGTGGGACAAAAGTAGTTCAATCATACCTCTGTAATTCCTTAAATTTAAAACATTGACATAATCCAAGGCTAAGATTGGATCCAGCTGCACCTAGACTCCCCTCTGAGAAGGTGTGTAGAAAACAAGGGAGTCCTTTCTGCACCTCGTGACTCAAAGGCAAGGCTTTTTAATAAATCTTGTCTAAGCCTTCCACTCCCACTCATCACAAATGCTGAGTGTCCAAATACTTCCAAAAGCTGTTTCCAGGTGGAATTCCTAGCAGTCTCCACTGACTCTGTTACTAAAAACCATACCCAAAAATAGCAAGCACCTTCTGGGCTGCACCTTTCACAGATTTGTGCCACGACACTGGCAGTACACCCCCGATGATCCCAAAGCCACCCATCATTCCCAAACAGGCACCAGGCCCAGCAAAAGTGCTGTCTGTATGGCCCCAGCACTGGATTTAGTATATACAGTACCCGTATATCTAAAAAATATAAATATATATGTATACATATATGTGTGTGTGTGCATACACTGTGTGTATATTATATATTATGTATATTATATATGCAGACACTATATATTAGCATATATAATGCCTGTGTATCTACCACACACCATATACATATGTGGGTAGTATGTACATGTATCTATGGGCTTGGCAGTGCTGAGCTAACAGTTGGACTCAATGATCTTAGAGATCATCTCCAACCTAAACCATTCTGATTCTGTGATTCTATGTATATATATGTGGGTTTATATATATGTATATACATAATGCATATAGATATATAGAGAGAATATATACTATAGTGTATCTCTATAGTATATGCCCTATAAACAAAACATCTGGCTTTGTGGTTTCGTTTCACTTTGTCTCACTTTAGATGTATATAATGTAACATTTATGTCTGAACCACCTGTTTAGATTCCTTTTATACTCCTTGGGAAAAAAACAAGCATCATTTCAGATGTCTACGTTAGGGTGAAAAGTCCTCCTAAAATGTACACAGTGCACAGTTGTCAAATGTTTAACTAATATTTCATTAAGTACGTTCCTATAGAGTTATTCTATGTCTCTTTTAATATCTTTTCATTCACCACCAGCAAATTCAGAGAGAAGCAGCAGCCTAATTATTTTTAGCCCAGTTAGCATAATTGCTTCTTGTAGTGAAAGGATGGAAACTGAATTTATAAAAGACAGCATTCATGAATTATTCACCTGCTGGGAAAAAATTTTGCATTCAGTTTTGGGTGGGATTTTCTTTTGGCTTTTTTTTCCATGGTTACAGAGCTAATTCTAAGCAAAGCCATGTTAGCAAACCTAAAAATCAGAAGCCTACCCTAAAAACATGTATTTATCATTAGTGTGACAAAATTAAACTTCTTTTAATTCCTTCTGATTTAAAACTATTGGATTTACATGGGACTTGAAAACTGATAAAAATCAGTATTTTTTTAGTGGATGTTAAAAAACACGGAACTTCATTTCTCATTAGGACGTGTACACTAAACCGTCACTATAACCATTTGCAAGCTTATTCCAAAGATTTATGACTGACATGATCTAAACTTACTAAGCACTCCACATTTTAGGAAGAAACCCTTTATTCTGTCTTAGTTATTAAAGTACGTATTTTGTGTGACCTCAGATCTTTCATATCCTTTGAGTTCACTCCGCGTTTCTCTCTGTGACTGACTTGAAAATACTTATTGAGATGTAGTCGCATATGAAGTAAATGTCAAATTCTTTCAAAACATTTAAAATCAAGTGTTCACCAAGCTCATCTTCATCCAGCATTAAGAACCATCTATTCAAAGCATATAATTTACCATTACGGTCAAAGTCATATTCAAGAGATGAATTCAAGTCATAAATACATGTCTGTAGTCTCTAGCAGATTCCAACTGTCATTCAACTTTTCTGAAGGGGAGCAGGAAGAAATTCCCCATTTGGTATTTTTCTCAAAGGAAGCAAAATAAGAATAAATCATCTTTCAATCCCTCCTGCCCATGAAAACCAATATTTTTTTCCATTTTGATGAAACAACAGCTGTGGTAAAGTGATTCATCCTGGGTATAAATGCATAAAGCAGTTTGGAACATTTTGGGGATGTAGTTCAGGATGGGTTACTGGCATGAATACAAGTCTTGGCCTATTTCACTGAGTCCTCAGTTTTAAATATGACCCTATTGTTTCACTCCATGGTTTGCAGCAAGCAAAGTACTAAACTGGGGGATTTCCCACATGCAAACACGTAGCAAACATGCAGCTCTAGCTGACTCTGTTTGGACTGGTAGCCCAGGAAGGAGCAGTAGAATATAGGCATAGATAAACACAAAGGAGAAAACACCAGGGCCCTTATTTTGGTGTCTCTACAAATTTATCATGGTTAGTACACACGCACACAGCTACGAGAGGAAGTTTTCTGGTTTGTTGCAGGAAGCAAGACTGAACTGCCACAGAAGTCACCTCTGCTCCTAGAATGTAACACATACATATTGCTTCCCTTGTGGGAGATGCCAACAAATTAAACAGAGAGAGAACGAGTGTGAGGGAGAAGGAAGTGAAAGCATTTAATTAAAAACTGGAAATGCAATATTGAGACAAATATTCACTGTTAATAGGCTGCTAATTTCATCACTGTCACTTTAACCTTCATATGTTTCTGGATGCTTTTCAGCAGGTTGGGAGGAGTTTCCTTGCTTTTCTTTTTGCAGTGACCTTTTGATAAGAAGGGATGGGCTGGGTCCCCGATTTATGCAAGAAAGACAGAAACATTAACAAAACTTTATCCATAAGGCACTCCAGAAGCCACATGACACTGGGGAATGGGCAACCACACACTCCTGTTGTAGGTGAGGAGTATTAATCTGTCAATATGGAAGATCAATTTATTTTTCAGATGCAGTTAAAAATAACCCCCAACTTCAGTAATAAGGAGATGTCTGCTTGCTATTCATACATGCTCATATTAACATGTCACTAAGATAAAATAATGAGCAGCCTCAAGTTGTGTGAGCCATTTGGGAAAGTCACAAAACTTTTTTTAATCTAGTATTAGTTTCACCATGATGCATGCAGGGGTGGCTTTAAACTTCTTTTAAAACCCTGATTAATCTTCTCCAGCATAATGTAGAATAGCTCTAGGTCCATTGCAATTTTTCCTTACTTTTTAGCAAAACCTGCCCACATTCAGAGCACCAAAAATGACACTAAAAATCTTCATAAAAATTGAAATAACTGAATGCAACATAGGTTTCCATTTAAAATGTTGTCCCTTAAAGCACTGGGAGCAAAAATGTGGAGAAATTTGGAGTAATGTTTCCAGCTAGTTTATAGAGTCAAAAAAAGACATTATCATAGATGGCCATAGAACATATAAATAGAGAGAGTTTTGACTGGAGGTTTTATTTCACAGGACCAAACGAATTGGTTTTCTTCATCAAGTATTTGGTAGGCATTTAAAAAAGATGGTCCAACAAAATCTGTGACTTGAAGGAAAAGTTTTGCAACAGGAAAGAAACATGCTTCACAGAAGGTTAAACTGAGACTAAAACTTATTGATGGTCTGATTTTGGGAGCTGAAAGCAGCATCTTGCTTTGCCACATATTTTTCTTTCAGAGTATACGGTACAATGAAACAGGAGTTGGATTTGCTCATATGTTCCATGACCGGAAAATATCCTGCATCAAAAGCATCACTCCTGTCTTTACCAATGATAACTGTGAAAGTGAGGTAGTAATTATCAGGCACAGTAGTGTTTAACATGGGTAAACCTGGGATCATAGAAACATAAAAGCATAGAATAACCTGAGCTGGAAGGGACCCCCAAGGATCATTGAAGGCCAGCTCCTGGCCCTGCATAGGAGAAGCCCAAGAATCCCACTATGTGCCAAAGAGTGTTGTCCAAATTCCTCTTGAGCACTGTCAGGTTTGGTGCTGGGACGACTTCTCGGAGGACCCTACTCCAATGTTCAATCACTCTCTGGATGAAGAAAGTTTTCCTATTGTCAAACCTAAACGTCCCCTGGCACAGTTTTGTGCTATTCATTTGGGTCACCAGAGAGAAGAAGATCAGTGCCTACCCCTCTGCTTCTTATAATGAGGAAGCTGTAGACTGCTATGACAGTTTGAATTTCAGCGTTTTTTTTTTTCATTTGTTATTAAAAGTCAGTAAGTCCAAAAAAAAATTGAAGGAACCGGGTAAAGAACTAATTATATCTTTTAACAGAGTCACAAAAAGGGATTAATTGGTGTAGGTAGTTTGTAACTACCTGCATATTTATTTGCATATGTAATGTTTATTTGCTTATGTGATGTTTATTTGCTTAAAATTAAGTGCATGGTTAATGTTTCATTAATGGAAGACTTATGACTTCTTGTCCTCCTAAGCCAATCTAAAATGTACTATACTTTTCTCAGAAAGTTGCCTCCTGCTGAGGTACTCATTTTACCAAAGTGCATCTCAAGTTCTTTTAAAGGTAAAGAAAATTTATAATAAAAAAAAACTTTCCAAGACTGAGGTGAAATACTTTTTTATCTGACTGATTGAACTGATGTCTCTCTGAAAAAATATCATTATTTCCCATAACCTTGAAAACAATTCATATATTCTTAGCTTAAAGCATTATGAAGTCCTATTAGCTTTTATAGGACTACTAATGTGCATAAAATTAGGCTCAGACATTTATGACTGAAAGAATGCATGAAAAAGAATAAACTTTTTTTTTCTGAATTTAGGTTATTGCTGGAATAGTTGCATGTGTACTGGAAATTTATAGTTTAATTTCATTTTTCATGTATTCTCAAGTCCTATTTAATTTTTGAATGTAATAGAGGTTTTTTTCTTTTTCTCTCTCTCTTCAAGTCACTCTGTTATTTCCCTCTTCTTCGTTCCTTTTTGCTCTCTCCTCTCTTTCTCTTTCTGGCAAGAAATGAAATTAATGGTTTTTTTTAAATTATTATTACAGTTTAAAATCCTATTTATATATAAGATTCTAAAGACTTCTATGTAGAAAGAAAGCAAAAGAGAAGCCAAGAGATATACCAAAAAGAACTTGACACTAAACTTCGTTAGGAAGAAATATTTGCCAGTCAGAAGATAAACAGGTTAGGGTTGATGAAGGCGTGAGGACAAATAAATAGTGACTCCACAAAGTGAAATACTTACATGAAGAGAGATCATTGCATGGACTATGTGCTGTCACATAACGGATTAGAAATCAAAATTTTATTATAAAAATGAAAAACCCGCTCATTTGGTAAGCCTTATTTTCACTTGAAGAGGTAGATTTCATAGCTTTTATGCCTATTTGCTAACATTAAAAAATGTCATGAGTTGATTTAGTACAGGATTGCAACACTTGCTAGATATCAGCACCAAATTATGCAAATATTCAAAGGGCAAACACTACTGCCAGAGGATGGAAAAGCCTGACTCTTTTTCTTTTTCCCCAGTGTAACTCTCATTTTCTTCATAAAAGTGAAAGAGAATATTGCAGGATTTGAGGTACTACTTTATGTTTATTACTAGCAATCTCATGTTATCTAAGAACATAAAATATTCGAATCAAAAAATGCCAACAATTTGCATCTGCTCTTACCAAGACAATAAGAGAAGTCATAGGAAGATTTTTTTACCATCTCTTTCTAAAAATTCACAATACAAATATAGACCTATTCAATGAGTGAGTTTTCTCCATTTGTGATAATGCTTCTCAGAACTTTACAGAAGTTGCTGTACTTAATTGACAGAATTGGCAGT
>VZUH01002125.1:24259-105742 GCA_013401175.1 Xiphorhynchus elegans
TGTTTCAGATGTTCTATACATAGCACAGTAAACAGGAAACAGTAATAAAAAAACAGCTGTGGTGGTAAATGAGCTTCCACATAGCTTGAGATCCTACAGGGCATGGAAACATGGAGTTATATACAGAGAGAGATATAGATATACATACATATAGATACACTACAAATAACATACAGTCATAGCAGCCATTCCACAGATACCTTTGATTTTCCTTATTTCTCTCAAACATGACTTATTCCTAAATTCTGATAAAAAATTAAAAAATAACTTATTTACAGAGGAAAATATGAAACACAGCGATAGTGAAACAACTCAAGCAACAGGGAAAAACTGAAAAGTTTCTTTTGCCTAAAAGGCCAAGCTACCAGAAAACCAAAATCTCGTTCTGATGATAACCGTAATGAAAGGTTCTTTGAAAATTCTTATTACTTATATTTAAACTACACCATACTTGTGGGATTAAATCTACAAGTACTGACTGATCCAAATCAGCTCCTGAGTCAAATCCATTGAAAGATGTGTCTTTATTCTTAAAATTAGATTCTTTATTCCATATTTTAAGACTTAATTGACTTTATTTTCAAAGATATACAAATATGGAAAGAGCCATATAAATCAAAATGCCAGTTGCATCAGCACATCAAAAACTGTTGCACACCTGTAAAGCTATTTGAGGCCCTAAGTTTGAAACTGTGGGATATAATAGGAATGACATATAGAATTTTGCAATTTGGCTGGAAATGTTTTGGTTTGTTTAAGTAAACATATTTATAATGGAGCAATAACAACCCAAAAAAAAGGCCTCCCCGACACCATAAATCAGAAGCTGGTTTCTGTTGCACAAAGGCAAGCTACATATATCTTAAGTATGGTTTTATCTACCAATGTCAAAGAATTTTCATTGGCATATGCCAGAAAATGCAAAGTACTATTTTTGCTTGTACAGAAGTCCAGTACATGCCACTGGTTTTACAACTTATTCATACAAATGGAGATTCACTTCTTAACAAGAGAAAAAACATGAGGAATTTACCCAAACAATCAGAGATAAGTAATAAGCAATTGTGGAATCTATTATTCAAAGCCAGTAATTCTGGCTCTATTGGCTCTGTTCCTATTACCAGACATGTAGCCTGATTAAAAAGAAACAGAACAAAAAGGTTTATCTCTTTATGTTATTAATTGTGCATACACACTTTTGTTAATATCTTTAATTTCTAATCTCTTAGGTATGAATAATTTTGAGAAGGATGTGATACCAAGTTTTCCTGAAAACCACTTATTCTTGTCAAAAACTAAATAACTAGTAGCAATTTAGACATTTGTTTTCAGCAGAAGGAAGAGTCAATAAAATAGAGGCTATGCTTTAATGAAGGAGGCATAAATACAACATCCTCCTAATGACTTAGAAACCATATAAAAAAAAAAAAAGAGCTATTAGAATAATTGGACGGGGCCCACAAAGACCATGTAGACCAACTGCCTAATTTTGGGCTGACCAAGTCACAGCATGGGCCATTGCAGGGATGCCTCTTAAATAGGGACAGGCTTTTGCACTGACCACATTTCCAGGACGCCTGTTCCAGTGTTTGAGCACTCTTACTAAAGAAATGCTTCCTAATGTCCAGTCCGAACGTCCCCTGGCACAGCACTGAACCATTCCCACACATCCTGTCCCAAGGCGAAGAGCTCAGCATCTCCCTCTCCACTTCCCCTCCTCAGGAAGCTGTAGGCAGCAATGAGGTCACTCCTCAGTCTCCTTTTCTTCAAACTAGACAAGCCCAGAGTCCTCAGGCTCTACTCACAGGACACTCCTTTCAACCCCTTCACCAGCTTTTTTGCCCTCCTCAAGGGGGGATGCATTCAAGGACCTTCATAGATTTCTTATATTGCAGGGCCCAGAACTGCACACACACTTGAGGTGAGACCATACCACCACTGAATACAGGAAGAATACCATCTCTGTTGACCAGCTGGTGATGCTGCACTTGATGTACCCCAGGATGGAATTTGCCCTCTTGTCTGCCCAGGCATCCTGCTGACTCATACTGAGCCTTCTGCTGACCAGCACCCCCAAACCCCTTTCTGCAGGACTGCCCTGCAGCCACCCCTCTCCCAATTTCTGCTTGTGCCTGGCTTCATTACTCTGTCCTAGGTGCAGAATATTGCATTTGAGCTTGTTAAATTTTGTCCCATTAGTCATTGTTCATTGCTCCAATCTATCTAGATGGACCTCTTGTCCCTCAAGAGAGTCAACAGCACCTCCCAATCTCATATGATTTTCTTCATCTCTCATTATGATTTTGGTGTTGTCATGGAACAGACCCAGGACCACACTGTGTTCAGCAGGTCCACTGATCCAGTCGGAATTCATTGTGAAGAAACTGCATTCAGGGAGTTCATATAACCGCATTAAGTGCCTCCTTGTGAAGAGCAAACAGCGTTTCTCTTCCTTTTCATCCAGCCAGAGAGCACTGCTCACACCATTGCTGCTGAGCCTAAAGAGATACTTACAAAGATAAATTTCTTGGGGAAAATGTCCCAGCTCTTACTCTCATGTTATCCATTTCTTGGGTATGTTGTCAATATTTGAGATACTCTACATGACATACTAGTCACCCAGGTTGCCCCTCTTCCACTAAAACAAGAACAACCCCCAAAGCAACCACACAGATGTGTCTAAGTCTGAAATTCAACAAAATGTCTTCTCTTCTCTTAGAAACCCAAAACAACTCTTTTGTGTGATCTCTAAAGGGTGTTGCTCTGTCAGGGCATGCAGAAAGGAGAGCTGCAAAGTGGCTAGACAACAACAACCCCTGTATTTCAGAGTCTATGACTTGGCAAGGTCTGACAACACTTAAAAAAACCTGACTATGTTCCCTTTTTCATGTGGCTCCTTTCAACTACACATGGTTAAATTTTTTCTGAATAGCAATTTTTAAAAACTTTCCTTGTGTGGGCCCCTGTGAATCCTACACTGTTCAAACAATTCTCTCACTCCTCGCCTGTTGCCATGTGACCTCTCAAACCTTTATGAGAAACGGTTGTAACTCCTTGTTCTGATCTAGGAGATAAATATGAGTTGCAGAAAAGATTATTTTCCTGCATGCCTTCTGTATATTATGATTTGTTTTGCAGATACCAGCAATGTACCTTTCTGGATGCTCAGGATTCTGAGTTTGTGTTTCGGTATGGTTCTGCTACTATTGTAGTTTTCATGAAAAGCATGAGGAAGTAGTTTCTGCTGATAATATACCTTCTTTCACAAAGATTCACAACCACCTCTACTGAATTCTTCTCAAAAAAAAAAAAAAGGTTGCATAAAAGTACCCAGATTTTTGTTCCTAGACGTGATATCCAATCTGAAGTCAATTAACCTTAAAAATTAATTATTTTGTACTTTATCCAACAAGTAGAAGCATGCTTTAAACCTTGCCAGTTTATACTATTCTTCTATGTTTTACAAAGGATTTTATTTCCCACAAAATATTTTTAAAAATATTGAAATCAGAACTTTGCATCAAAGTACTTCCTCAGCCTCAACCTGAAGGTTAATCAGCTGGTATAAAGTATGCTTATGTTGGCTGAAATTATTTTATTGAGGAGGCAAAAATGCACATACAAAAGTAGGAAGAGGTGGAAATACCACAGAGTACCAGTGCCTTTGTGCAAAAGCGAGAAGCTGTGAAGTAATATACAAGTTCAAAGACTAATTATGTAACTACTAACTGAAAGGTCAAAGTCACCAAAGTACAGAGATAAGCTCTAAAATATTAACTAGTATAAAAAAGGGCACAAATTTCAGGAAGAAAAAAGCATTCAGATACATTCTGCCCTTTAAAGGCAGGAGCTCTCCAAGAATACATTTCATGGTTCCCCAGGCCTGGATCCAGACAGTGAAGTGGAGAGATCTCTTCTCACCTGCCTGCGGAACTTGCTTCTCCACAGGGTAATTCACAGAACCAGAGAGTCACAGAATGGGTCAGGTTGGATCATCTGGTGGATCATCTGGTCCAAGCTCCCTGCTCAAGCAGGGTTATCCTAGCACACATGGCACAGGATTGTGTTCAGATGGTTCTGGAATGTCTCCAATGAGGGAGAATCCACAACCTCTCTGGGTGATCTGTTCCATCGCACGATCACACGCACAGAAAAAGTTCTTCCTCACGCTCAGGTGGAGCTTCCTGTGCATCAGTTTCTGTCCATTCCCTCTTGTCCTATTGCTGGGCACCACTGAGCAGAACCTGGTCCATTCCCTGACCCCTCCCTGCAGACACTGACAGGCTGAGATGGGATCCCCTCTCAGCCATAACTTTTCAAGGTTGAACAGCCCCAGCTCCCTCAGGCTTTCCTTGTAAAAGAGTTGGTCCACTCTCCTCACCATCTTTGTGGCCCTCCCTGGACCCACTCCAGAAGCTCCATGTCTCTCTTGTGCTGATGAGCCCAGAACTGGACACAGCACTCCAGATGCAGCTTGACTAGCGCTGAGTAGAGGGGCAGGATCATCTTCCTTGACCTGTTGGCAATGCCCTTCTTAATTCCAGAATACCCAGAATACCATTGGCCTTCTTGGCAACTTGGGCACACTGCAGACTCACAAACAAGTTGTGGTCCACCAGGAACTCCAGGTCCTTCTCCACAGTGCTGTTTTCCAGCAGGTCAGACCCCAGCCTGTGCCAGTGCCTGGGGTTATTAGTCCCCAGGTGCAGGATCTTGTACTTGCCTTTACTGAACTTCAGACAGTTTTTATCTGACCCTCTCTCCAACCTTTTGAAATCCTTCTGGAGGGCATCACAGCACTCTGGGGTATTGCCCAGTCATCCCAGCTTTGTGTTGTCAGTAGACTTGCTGATGAGGTGACTATCCCTTCATCTAAGTCATTGATGAATAAGTTAAACAATACTGGGCCCAGTATCAAACCCCGTGAGACACCACTAGTAAAAGGCCTCCAACTAGACTCTGTCCTTGGTGTTTAGAGTTGGTTTTATTATTAATGCTGCCTTTCAACTTTGGTGCAGATGGTAGGCCTGGTTTATATCCCACTGAATGGGTGTCCATACTTTGAAATGGTGTGAATATGTCATCTCTCCTGTCATATGCATTGAGCTACAAACAGACATGTTGCTATTGTGTCTAAGATACAAATTGCATAGAATCATAGAATCAGTTGGGTTGGAAGAGACCTCCAACTCATCAAGTCCAGCCCTTGATCCAGCACCATTGTGATAACTAGATCATGGCACTAAGTGCCACATCCAGTCTCATCTTAAAAACCTCCAGGGACAATGAATCCACCACCTCTTCGGCCAGGCCATTCGAATGCCTGATTACTCTATCAGAAAAAAAATTTCTTCCTGATATGTAACCTAAACCTCCCTTGGCAGAGCTTAAGCCTATCCTATTGCTGGTTGACTGGGAGAAGAGACCAATCCCCACCTGGCTATAACCTCCCTTCAGGTAGTTGTAAAGAATGATGAGGTGACCTCTGAGCCTCCTCTTCTCCAGACTAAACAACCCCAGCTCCCTCAGCCAGTTGTCATAGGACTTGTGCTCGAGTCCCTTCCCCAGCCTCGTTGCTCTTCTCTAGACCAGCTCCAGCACCTCAATACCTTTCCTTAATTGAGGGGCCCAGAACTGAACACAATACTCAAGGTGTGGCCACACCAGTGCTGAGTACAGGGGAAGAATCACTTCCCTCATCCTGCTGGCCACACTATTCTTGGTATAGGCCAGGATACCATTGGCCTTCTTGGCCATCTGGGCACACTGTTGGCTAATGTTGAGCTTCCTGTCAATCCAAACTCCCAGATCCCTTTCTGTCTGGCTGCTCTCCAGCCACTCTATCCTTCGCCTGTAGCGGAAGGAAAAAGTGGAGGATCTGGTTTGGCCTTGTTGAACCTCTTCCTGTTAGAATCAGCCCATCTCTCCAGCCTGTCCAGGTCCCTCTGCAGAGCCCTCCTGCCTTCCAGAGATCAGCACTCCCTCCCTGTGGTTACTGTGGCATGGACCCACTGACTCAAATATCAAGGCAGAAAATCCCTTTATTAATGGTTACACATGATCTTATATACCCCCAACGGGGGTAGTTACACAGGCATGGAATGAGCACAAACCCAACCAATCATTTTAAAGTCCTTCTCTTGGGCATGCACAGTCAGGTGCTCTTTTCACAGGCTTTCAATTAAGGGTAGTCTGTTTTTACCATATTAACCCAACAGCTACATCTCCCAACTTGGTGTCACCTGCAAATTTGCTAATGATTCACTCAATCCCCTCATCTACATCCTCAATAAATATATTAAACAGAGCTAGGCCCAACACTGATCCCTGGGGGACACCACTAGTGATCAGTCACCAACTGGATGCAGCACCATTCACCAGCACTCTCTGGGCACAACCATCCTGCCAGTTCCTAACCCAGCACAGAGTGCACCTGTCCAAGCCATGGGCTACCAGCTTTTCCAGAGTATGTTATGGGAGACAGTGTGAAAGGCTTTGCTGAAGTCTAGATAGACCACATCCACAGCCTTCCCTGCATCCACCAGACGGGTCACCTTATCTTAAAGGGAGATAAGGTTGGTCAGACAGGGCCTGCCCCTCCTAAAACCATGCTGACTGGGTCTGATTCCTTGTCCACCCTGTAAGTGCTGTGTGATTGCACTTTGAATGATCTGCTCCATAACCTTGACAGGAACTGAGGTCAGGCTGACAGACCTGCAGTTTCCCATGTCCTCCTCGCAACACTTTTCATGAATTGGCATGAGATTCGCCATCTTCCAATGATCTGGGACCTCCCCAGTGAGCCAGAACTGTTGGTAGATTAAGCAGAGTGGCTTGGTGAGCTCTTCTGCCAGTTCCCTCATCACCCTAGGAAGGATCCCATCTGGTTCCATAGACTTGTAAGGATCCAAGTGGCTCAGTAAGTCATTCCTGGATTACAGGGGGGCCATTCAGTTTCCTTTCTCTGTCTACCAGCTCTAGAGGCAAATTGGCCTGAGTACAACCTGTCTTACTCCTGAAAACTGAGGCAAAAGTTTAAGTGCCTCAGCCTTCTCCTCATCTCTGTTAACTGTGTTACCCCACAAGTCCAACAAAGAATGTATGTTTTCCTTGTCCCTCATTTGGTTACTAATGTTATTTATAGAAACACTTTTTGTTATCCCTAACAGAAGCAGCCAAATTGACTTCAAATTGCATCTCTTTGCCTCTCTAATTTTCTTTCTACATGACCTAACTATATTTCTGAACTCTTCATGAGTAGCCAGCCCTTTTTCCACAGCCTGTGAACTCTCTTTTTTTCCCCTAATTTCGTTCAGAATCTCCCTGTTCAGCCAGGCTGGTTGTCTTCTCCACCAGCTTGCCTAACAGCACACTGATATAGCCTGTTCCTGTGCATTCAAGACTTCCTTCTTGAATCATCTCCATCCCTCCTGGACCCCTTTGTTTTCAAGCGCTGTTTCTCATGGCACACTCTGAACCAGTCATCTGAGTAGGCTTTAACCTCACTGAATGCGACCTTGCCTAGTCCATTCAGGATATAAACAAGAGCAGAAACATATCCACAGACAATGCATATTCTGGAATGAGTATCAGGTCTTTGTGAGGGTGAGAAAATCCTTGGTCTATTTTCATATATGACATTTTTGGAAACAGTAATGAGCAATATTTGACCTTCATAAGGAATGATAGCCTCTTCTTCCCTTGTCCTCTTGACTGATGCATGGAAAAACAACCAAGGAGACAAATATTTTCTGTCTCTAATATTGGCATGAACAGTGTTATACTGTGGAAATGACTGAAGTATTGATCTTCATTCAGTGCAAGGTCTGGTGGATTTCAGTGCCTGGACAACATGAGATAGGGACAAGGCAGCAATTGTAGTTTCTGTAAAGCCATTGCTGACTCTTGACAGCAGTCACTGAACTTCCTCACAGGGCTAGTACCAGAGTTCAGCTTTACATTTGGCGTGTGTTATTCTATTATTGCTCATACTGTTTCTCAGACCACTGCACATGTTAGCCTAAACTTGAAATACAGCAACTGCCTTGGCAAGGGCAATGTTATCTGTGAAAGTCACTCTGATACTTACTTCATTTATGTGACTTCTTGGAGTTTGTGGGTGTCAGATTTGGGTTCCAATTGCTTAATTCCCTGTTAGTTTTCCATGGCTGCATCTGCAGAAAAGGTTACAACTTAGACAGTGCCCCATGTGTATTTCCCCATTCCCCAAAGCACAAGTTAACTTCATTAAGGAAGGCACTTTTGGCTTCCTGATGATTTTTCATTCTGGTACACCAAAATTTTTTAAAATGTTTTACAGAGGAAATATGGGGTCTTTTTATCTGTTGTGGACATCACTACGTCTAAATGAAAATACAAGATAAATGGTTTCTTAGGTTAGATGCTTAATGTCATCAAAAGTGAAGCAAAGGCATTTTTAAAATAGCAAAGCTAAGGATTGAATTTTATTTTCAATAAGACTGCACCATTTCATTAGACATTTGTTTTCTCTTAATTGGAAGATTTTGAGAATAGTCTAGTTTAAAGAAAAGTCCATATATTTGGATTATTACATAGTCCTCCCTCTTGCTGAATAATAGTTGCTTTGTCAAACAAGCTTTCATTTGGAAAAAACATTCCAACCTCACAGGGCTGATATAACTTAAAAAAAATAAAATAAAAGTCAGACAGAAAGCAAGATGTCTTAAATCCCTCTAACATTGACTTGTTAGGCTAATAATGCTATTTTAATAGCTAAGTAATTAACCTCAGCTGATCATTTCAGAAGGAATATTGCACTGTTCCTGAAGTGTTTCCCTCAAATGCCCAAATTGCTACCAAATTGACACCCTCTTTCTCCAGTTTCACACTCACAGTCATCTCCCAGCACTCCAGCAGAAAATGCTGTCCAGCACACCCAGAACTCTCCCACCAGGGGTATCTTAATGAGAATAGGGTAAGAGGAATCTACTGCAAAAATACTGTGGAACCATCGTGTGGGGTCAGCTCCTTCTTTGTTTTGGAACATGTAATTTCAAGGGCAGTCTTTCTGTTTTCTACTGCACAAAGAAAAACAAACACAACCACAAGTGCATTATATTTTTGCTTAGTGCTGCATGGCATTCCTCCCAGGTTTCCTTGAAACTTGCAAGGAGGACCACACTACATGAGGGTTTTCTAATTCATATCCATGTCTTCTACTTACCTGACTTTTGTAAAGCACAGAGGTAGGAGAATATATCTGTTGCATTTCTCACCTTTAGACACTAAAATCTTCCCATAGAGAAATTCAGCAAGCTTTGAGGCTTTCTGGCCCTATAAACATTTAGGAATTGGGACTTATGGAGAATGTGCATATCACTTAAAAAGTGAGGCTGGAGGTTATCTGTGAAGAAAATCTAAATGTAAGGAAAGTGGTTTCTGTATAGAGGAACCTCTGTAGCTCATCAAAGACAGAAACACTACCTCCAAATTATACACTTTTTTTTTTTAAATTATATGATTATATATAATAAATTATGTATTTTTAACTGCAAATACCAGTGTCTTTCACAGAGCCATATATTGCCTTCAAAAAAGGCAATGCTAAAGGATTCACGCACTCAACAAGCTCAGGCTTGTTTTTAAAATTGTACTCTGCATCTGAAATTCTTATTTTAGATATTAATTGAGTATTACTCAATAATGTTCAGTCATGATATCTATTGAAAATCCACTACACAGAGAGCAAATGAATAATGGATTGAAAAAAGATTGTTCGAGAAGTTTCATACCAGTCATATAAGTACAATGTGAAGACATCAAAGTGGGAAAATTAAAATATTAATACTGAACTTAGGCAGGCATCCCAACCAAAACAAAAATACCAATCAAGTGTTTAGATTGTTCATTGATGACCAGAAAGTTACTGCTGAAGTGAGCCAAGGGCTCCTCCATATGCAGTCAGTCAGCAAAATCATTGCCATCTGTGAGAAAGAATATTAAACTGAACAGGGCTGAACAGAACCACGATAATGATGCTATAGATTTGCCTTAATATCTCCAATAGTTTTTCTTGAAAAGTAATTGCCATGCATTACACAGTGCAGAAGGATCAACACGACAGTTGCTTTCAAATGTATCTGGCACCCAGATGTTCTAGACACTTGTCAAGTTGCCTGGGGCAGTCAGGTTGTTTGAGGCAATCACACAACTCAGCCACTCAAGCACTACATTCTACAACAAGGTAGACACTGGTTTGTAGTGCTGTAAGCTCCTACCATGCAAACCCACGTTCATTAAAAAGATTTCTGCTCATCTAAGGATTTGTGCATAGTGGGCACTGAAAACCAACACCCCTCTAGTTTTGGTCTTTCTACCTGCTAATTTTGAGGGCTGGAAGAGCCTTTTGCTGAAAAATTAAAAACACATATGCATATATGGAAATATTTACTAAAAAATGATGCAAATCTTTGGTGGCTGTGGCATGCGGTATGGGAAAATTTTCACACTATCAGGAGAGGAAGTTTCTTGTTTGTCAGAAAGCAGTGATATTCCACTACGTTTAAAGGAAACTTCCTCACAAATCTGATTTACATGATTAAAAAGGTATCACAGCACATGGTTTAGATTTAAGAGAGCTGAACTACCTAAAGGTTTCTTAAGCACAACAAGCCCAAATCATGAGCTATTTCTGCAAGTTCTACATTGCTACTCCCTGTAATAACTTCATCTGAGTTCCTCAAAGAACAATTTTGTGTCTGCTCTCAACATAAACATGTACAGATCTCTTTCACTACATTCCAGCAATTCCCAGCTTTTCCCATGACCCCACTTCCACTTGCATTTCCAAGATCATGACCTCCACTTTGCTTCAAGATATATTCTGCCAACCAATGCACTGCCCAAACAAATACGCTATGTGTTGAGCAAAACCACACAACTAGGAAGAAGGGTTTTGTAATAAGTCACAGCTCCTAAACCTTCCTCTAGGGGGAAATGACCAATAATCCAAGCTCCATTCTGTCAGCTTTCTCAACAGCCTATACACTATGACATGAAGTTATGAGCCACTATCACTTACAGGATGTCCCCAAGTCTACTCTGCTACTTTATGATGATAAACTCAAGACCAACTGTCTACAGCAGAAGGTATATCAGACACTGGTGGTGAAAGTTAGCCAGTGTCCATCTCATTTCTTCAAGTAGAACATTCAAGAAGATTGCTTGTTTAAATTATATTTAGCCCATGAGGTAATATTATTTCCTTAATAAGTGTGTTTTATTATGAGCATCATTACTCTGAGCACTTCAAGTGAAGTTACTATAACATAAGGTTTTCTATTTTTCACTGTAGTAAATCTCTCCTATATTTGCAAAATCTATAACTTTTTTTCATGATTTCTAGAATAACAAGTTTTCGAAACACTGGCTGAGCCATTAAAATCCAGAAGATAATAGGGAGCTGAGTGACAGATCTTTGTTTTCCATTATGACTCAGAAATTTTTTCTGAGAAGGCCCAAGTACTCCCCTGCCCCAGTTATGCTCATTAAAACTGGAGTGGCTCCATTCATGCCAGCACAACAAAATCAAAACTTGGCTGGAAGCCTTGGATCTTCATGTTTCAGCTACTCACAGCAGAAGAGGCCCTTGGAAATTAGTTCTTTTAGCATGTGGACTGGAATGCAGTAATTCTAGCTCCGAAGCAATAAAGGACAAAAGAAATGGCTACTTTGAGCTGAAGTCAATGAGTATTGCATTGCTGGCATTATAACCAAAGCTTGATAGGCATAATAGCTGTGATTGTTAGAAACAGTTGTCTGCATCCATCTACCAGAATACACTGATGATGTGTGACCTGTAAACTTTCTGGACAGTAAAGTCTCTGTGTTACTGCATATGCATCATACTTCAGTCCTCACAGTCATAGAATCATAGAATGGGCTGGATTGGAAGGGACATTAAAGATTATCTAGTGCCAACCCCTCTGCCATAGACAAGGACACCTTTCACTAGACCAGGTTGCTCAGAGCCCCATCCAGCTTGGCCTTGAACAGTGGGGCACCCACAACTTATCTAGGCAACCTGTGCCAGTGCTTCACCACACACACAGTAAATAATTTCTTCCTAATACCTCATCTAAACACACGTATTCATGTATGTAGATGAAGACCCTAGTGTGAAAGTAAACTTTTAATCTAGAGCATGAATGTAAGGTAAAATGAGCACTTCAATCTAAGTCAGTAAAAACAGCTACTATGGCAGGAAGCCTTCATTTCCTCATTTTTATGCTTTCTCTAATTCTGAGATGGACAAGGTGTCATTTAAATAGCAGTTACGGGCCTACTCTTCCCTGTAGGATATTTGACCTGGTAGGTACATCCACAGAAAAGTCCTCAGCAATAAACAAAAAAGACTGTTTCTCAGTGATAGAGGCACACAGCTTTTATCTGTTTGCAGCTGTCCTAGCCCAGACTGGAAGGGCTACATAAACTGGGATGCACAGCCTGTCTGAGCAGGCATCTGGCAGTATACCTGGTTTTCACAAGCAATCTTGTATGTAATTGTTTTTGGCAATTTTTTGGTCCTGTGAATAGCAATAAAGTTTTTTATTTGCAACCAAAACATCTCAATCTTCCTTTGCAAAAACGGGAATAGAGGGAACTACTGATGATCTTGGAGAAAAATTTCTGTGGGAAGTCGAGTTATCAACCAGTGGGTGATTAAACTGTTCAGTAGACCAGACACAGAAGCTCTTCACTCATCTGAGACTTTTCCTTCTACAACAGGTTGTTGCTATTGGTAAGGGCAGAGAAAACTCTCTTACAATGTCTCTCAAGGCAACTTAGTCAATATTGCCCTTGAATTTTACCCCACAAATAGCTTTCAGTTAGGACAAGTTTTTAGGCGTCTTGTCACTGGAGACCTCGGTGCACTGATGCCAAATGACTAGATTTGAGTTCAGGTAAATACTCCCTGCTATTAAAATGGTGGCCTTGGTTTGAAAGGACATGAGAGTGCCATGACTTAGCTTTGGTCAAAAAAAATTAGTCTTTATATACACAGCAAAGATCTCTTGGGAAAGATTTCCAGTTTTCCAGCTGAATTTCTGGACTTCTAACTAGGAGCTGCCGAGTTCAGATTATCAAGGGTAATAGCAACAGAGAGAAGGCACGTGGACACTCAAGCTGGTGGTCAAACTGGGCTCAGATGGGCACACCAGAGCCTTGCTTTCATCCCTCCTGATCTTCTAAGGAGCCTTGGGGAAATGGGAATCCAAAAGATGACACAGAGTCACATCTGTTTTGCACAGGAAGGGAAAACAGGTGAGGAGGCTGTGAAAGATCAGATTCGTATCTCCCTGGATGGTTTAACTGGATCAAATCAAATGTGTGGGAGGGAGAGCAGGCCAGGCTTCCAGTTTCAGGAGCCACATGGTTTACAGCCTAATGGCCACCTGGAACTCACATGGCCTGCATTGGGAGCCACGTGGCCAGAGCCTGTCTATCCAAAAGGCTCACCTGTAGCCCACCCACACCATGACCCCTGGAGCCTCTGATTGCCTGCAGCACCCCTCACTCTGGTTTGTATGGCACTAAGTGGTCAGCGAGCCACATGTCCCACCTGGGAGGGATGGCCACGCTGGCCAGACCATATAAATAGAGGAGCATGGGGACTCCATCTTGCATTTCTCCTGGGACCTGTTATCATTTAGTGCTATCTATATAATTTTCTTATTCTAACCTCTTTCTTTACTCTTCTTTCTTCTCTTAACCTGTTTTCTTTCTTTCCTTAATCTCTTGTGGGTGACTTAAAACTGCTGGGTTGTATTTTACTAAATGAGTGGCTGTGTCTGATGGGTACTTTTCTGGAATCTTCTCCTTGGTTGCACGCTACTCCTATAGCCAAAATGCCTATTTTCTCACTAAACCAAAAAACTTCCCTTGGAAAACACATGTAGCATGTTCTCTTTCAAAGTATTAAAGAACTAAAGGCTCTGCAAGAGTTTGTTGGGGGCCTTTAGAGTCTTAAATATAAGTAAAACACTTGGGCATCATGTGGCTTAGACATATGGCTTTAAAGAGCCCACCATGACAGAGGTGGCACTGAGGACACTCAGCTTTCTCTCCCTGTCCTGATCACCACTGGAAAGTCTAAATTTTAGCACGTTTAATGTTTTTCATGCCATTTTCCTGTTACGTTGTCAGTGTTATGCCAAGACTGTTTCTGGTTCTGATGGTATGAGAAGAATGAAATCTCCTTTCATACCTCATTTCTAAGAGTGCATACGCTTGATAGAGATCCAAACCTGTATCAGCTTTCCAATTGTTTATACTAACTTTAGACTCAACTTTAAATGTCCTGCTTTTCCAGTATTTTGTAACAAAGTTCTTCCTTGTTTTAGTGTACCTGCTGCCTGCTTTTCTACCTTTGGCACCCTGTTACTAACAGTGACTTGGAGAGGAAAGTACACAGCAACATCCCACTAACAGGTGACCATGTGAATTAAGTTCTGATCTATAAGATTTCAGTTAAAGTATCTTTTTATATCTATATTGCATGTACAAAATAAAAATATGAAGGTTTCCGCAAATCCCTTTCAAGTGTTAAAAGGGAAAACTAGAGAAACTAGAGCAGTTAGTTTTTAATTAGTAACAACTAATGGGTCTAGGGTTCTTCTTAGTCAGATTAACTAGCACAGAATAAATCTAGATAATGTCAATATAATGTATATTTTAATTAAAAACAGTCAGCAAAAAAACTGAATGGAAAGTGTCATAAACCTTTACATAAACTGGCACAGTGTAAACCACAAAAGTTGAATATTTTTTCATGGTATACATCTATCTATCTTACAGCTCCTCACCATTGTTTTTTCCCTAAACTTCCTGAAAAGTCGTTAAACATCCTCTGAAGTTAACTGGAATAATTTTTTTGTTTATTCACAGTGTGCTCATTTCCATAAACAACAACAAAATTATTGAAGGGAAAAGTTTAAAAGGCACAGAAATATCAGATGTTATCAACTACAAAATATATATAATTACTAATATATAGTTATAGGCCAGAAGCCTACACATAAAGCATTGCAATAGACTATCTTCATGTGATGTAATTTTATAAATATTTTTATGTGACCAAGAGTGATTTTCAAAAGAAATTATGCTTTAAGTGCTCAGGTGGACATGTTTCCCCTTCAGAAATTGTACATAGACTTAAAATCTAACTGTTTTAAGTTGTTGAAGCTGGGCAAATAAAAACAGAGGTCTCTACAGGCACTGTCACTTCTGGAGCTCTTAGGCCAGAGCTCTTGCTTACATTTATAGTACACAAAAGCTCTGTCATCAGCTTTAGTCTTTGGAAACAGGCTTCTGTACCCACCAACATCATCTAGGGATGTTGTGTAAAGGGAGAGAAAAAAAGATGACATAAGTAAGAAATATAGCTTAACAAAGTAGTTCTGCAGGAGAGTAACTCAGATTTTCCTGTTTCCTTGGCAATAGCCGTAGGCTGTAATGTTAACTACTTGGACATCTGCATTCTTAGAACAATTTATTCCTTTAGTAACAATTGTAAACAGTTATGTGCTGCTAGGAACCAGAATATATCACTACTCAACAAAAGGAATTGAATGCAAGGAAAGAACTCAATCTACCCTTAAATTTAATAATCTTGATTTTAATGCCTGGGAGAGAGTGATTTTTTTTCTTACTTTCTTTATAGGAAACTGAGAAGGACGTTTTTAAGGTCAGGAATTTCCTGGACTTTGCCCGCTGTGTGTGTTTTGAGGTCTGTTATATGCATGCTTTCTAAGTGCTCCTGTAGGGACTACTTTTTATTGTTATTAACCTTGAGTGTAGCACCTGTTAAAGGTTAAATCTTGTAGGTTGTAGCACACTGGCAGCAGTGACATGGGACCCACACCCCAGATGTCATATCACCCTCAGAAGACATGGAGGAAGGAAGCTGTCAAACATCCTACATGAATCTGTTTCAATAGGAAAACTCCTTGCCAGCTGTGTGTAACTGAAACAGGCAAAGCATGAGGAACAGCTTTCTTCTGTGACTCTCAGTCACTTTCTGTCTAATTGCTGTGACAGGAGAATAAAGCTGAATGCCCAACTGAATAATTTTTTTTCATGTAAGAAGGAGAAAAGAGGGCAGTAATTTAAATATCTAAACATCTAGAAGCTCTCCTATTTAATGTTGAAAAAGTAACTGCATATATGACAAATTAATTTGTTGTTCTGTGTATCTGTAGGTCATGTTCTCTGGTCCTAAGTAATATTCACATGAGAAATATGCAGATGTAGAGAAATGGCTGTATTAGTTACCCTTACTTAATTCCTGGTCACTCAGCTTCTGAAAGGCACTTCTAATTTCTAAGGGAAGTGCTATGAACTGTTAGGATGCATGAAAAAAACACAGTCAACTTTGGTAGTATGATTTCTTGTTTGTACCAGCAGCACAGTTATGTTCCCCAGATGCCAAGGGAGAGAGGGATTCTGGGTTGGAAAGGTACAACAGACCTGTTTGCCAGAGAAATGTGTGGCTAGTTTTTCAGGACTGAATACATTAAGGAGTCTTGTAAACCTTTTGTCATTTTTCACTTATACAGAGGCAGACTAGTTTTGGCTAGGCAAGCATGCCTTGCCCTGAAAGGATCACTTAGGGAACTGGATCTCAAATATAGCAGTAACAAAAAAAAAATTATGGAAAAACTGTCAATGGTTTTCTCATTTGCTATATTCCTGTGCTTATTTCTATTTTATTCACCTGTGTCCTTTGAAGTACATTTTGTGCTACACAGCCTGAAGTATATAATAGCAGGGGAACAGTGGCATCAGCTGTAACATGCTGGGGACACACCGCTTCTTTGACCTTCATGATGCAGTGACATGTTATAAATTGTCACTAAAAATAATAATAAAATCTGAAGACCTCCTGGAAGAGAGGTTTTCCATCACTGTAAGTACAGGGCTTTGGCTTATTATTCAGTTTAAAGGAAAATCATTGTTGCTGCAGAAGAGGTTGAATACAGCTCAATAATCAGCCTTTTACTGTTCATATACTACTCATACAAAATAATGGGAAGAACAAGCCCAGGAGAGATCTGAGATGGGAAGCAACAAGTAAATAATTTGTTGTAAGTGCTGCATGGCTGCAGACCCTATCCTACCTATGTTTGTTTCAGTCTGAAGTCACAGTAACTCCTTTGTGATTTATGGGGTAAGAGCGGTAGTAAACTGTTCCCATCATTGACCAAGTGCCAAGATGGCATACATAAAGACTCTTTAATGGTTCAGGTCTCACTAAGCATCCTTACACTGAACTGTGGAATCAAAGAAACATAAAACCAAACAGTAACAGGGGAAGATTTAGCCATGAACTGTCCAAAGCAGTTTTAAGGGAAACACTTTGAAAAACACCATAGATCAGCTGTGCAATTGTGTTTATTCCCAATCTGCAAAAGTGGGTAATTTCCTTGTAAACAGTATTCATTTTCCATAGCCAATTTTTTACAGTGTCACCTGTTCTATAAATTTACTGAAAACAAGACTGCCAGTACATATTTGAGTTTACTACAAATTTTTTCCTGATAGGCTTTCCAACCCCTCAAGGCAAAGTAACATGAGTTCTCTGAAATGTTATTTAAAACTAGTAAAGATTATCTGAAATATGCAACCTTTATTTTTCAGTATTTAGTGACTTAAATACCTGAGCTCTTGCATACCCTTCAGGTCAAGTCTAGCAGTAGAAGACAGACATAATCATAATTCATTTCCGGTTTAAGAATCTCTTACCCCTCTAAAATGCCTTAATGAGGTCTCATTTTGTCAAGAATTAGGACAAGGATTTCTTTTTTTTACTTTTATAATGTACTCAGTGTATTTAAGTATGAAAAAATGCATGTGCCCTAAACGACTGTGATTTGCTGTCTGTTTTCAAAAGGATTTGCAGTTTTGTTCATTTCACCACCATATTTGTTCACTCCTTTTCCTGAGTCTCTTCGGTAACCTGCACACAAACATCTGATCTCCCTCATATCTATAAGGGAAGACAATTTTTTGTTTTGAAAGCTAGATACTACTACTCGAGCTCTTGATAATTTTTTTTAATTATTATTATTTTTACTATCATACTTTATCTAATAGTAGTGCTAACTAGCAAATCATCCTGCCTTGGAAAATACTTTTCCATATGAGTGGGAATCAATGTCAATACAGCAAGAGAGTAAAACCCATGAAGAGATAGTCCACAAGCAAACAGATAGAACTCCCTTGTTCTCTTTTAAGATGTACCTACTAACACTGCACATCCATAAAGGTTTAATTGGTATTCACATGTTTTACGGAAATTATGCATAGTGCTAGCTGGTTGAGCTCTTAAATTCTTCTCAGAATAATACACATAATCTTCGTATTATTATACATCACAGTACAGCAATACACTCCTGAGAGTTTTCAAAAGAACCTGCAGACCCCAAAAAACTGAGACAGCAACACAATGGTAGCAACACAAAATAGGAGCTGCCAATGCAAGTTTCTGTGGGATCCTCTGTTTTGCCAAAGAACTGTCATTGGTGCCCCAGCCCTGAATGGAAACATGTTACTGCTAATGCCTCTGTGGTTCATGCTACTGTATGTGGTCCAGAAATTATTTTTGCAGAACAGTTAACTATCATTAAAAAATAAAGACGAGCTGAGGAGGGGAAAAAGCTCTTGGTGCCTGTCCACCTTCCTCCTCCACATGTTATGTGGCTGGCAAAGACAATGAGGAGCTGGTAGGTAAGGTTAGCAGGAGGTACCCCTTTGAGTGACCTGCCTTCTCAGATCTTCCTCAGGTCTTCTGCAATCTCCAGGTAACATCTTGAGTCTCTTTCCATTTTATCCTTGTGAGCACTGCATTGTTGCCTGTCAGCTAAGAATGCAGCAGACTGATTGCAGCAGTTAATGGGCACATGGTGGGGAGACAGACAGACATACAAACCTATCACTCTCATATTATCTTTGAACTGCTTGTTTTCACATTGGTTTGTCTTTTCACAGTCCAATGGACAAAACTGAGAAAGCCAAAAAGTAAATGCCAGGTGGCCCACAGCTTTTCTATCTAAAAGATAAGCTTTCCACTTACATATGCATTTAAATGCTCTCAAAACGGTGTTGAAACCTATGGAAAGAAGTTTTAAAAAGGGGGAAAACAGAGAATCCATTTACACACACCATTCTTGTAATAGAATTGACTAAATGAGTATGTTGATCCTATGGGCAACTTCCACAAAGGGCTTGAAAGAATTTGAACTGGCTATGAGCAAATGAGTAAAAGAAAAAAATACATAAACTGATAATTTTAAGATGTAAGATTTGCAGTATCAAATCCCACACATCCCACATACTTCTTTCTGTTTGTTTTGTTTAGTTTTGTCAGAGGGTTTTTTTTTTCTGGTTTTGGTGGGGTTTTTTTTGTAAATTGACTTGCAATGACATCACTTGAAAATCCTATACTTTCACACATGCAATGTCATTGAAAGCATTTGGTGGGTAAACACTGTCATGTGGTTTACTTAACAAAGCAGATTCAACCTCACAGTCTAGATTCCAACCATATAAATACATGCAAGTGAGTTAGTTTTAAACAATTTTTTTTCAATTTTGAAATACGTAGAACAACACAGCAATTATAAGCATTCTTCCTGTTTTTATTTCCAGAATGAGAACAAAAAGACCCCTGAAAAATTTATTCTAAGTACCCCCGAAATAAAGATTACTTTGTGCATTACATAACCTGGAAGCCACTGATTCAGGAACACAACTGGGGGTTTTGGAGAACTGCATTGGAATACTTGGAAGGCAATAACATAAAAAGTAAGGCAAGATCTGGCAAGCTACACAAACTACATTAAAATGGTAGACTAAAACCTCATGCTGCAGGGCTTAAATTTTTTGTTCTAGGGAGGCCAGAAAGCAATTTTTCTACTAATAACACTGTATAATTAAATAAGTAGACAGCAGGTCTGATCCAAACCCAGCATCGTTAATGAAATACTTTGCATTTATTTTCCTGGGCTCTGGCTCAAGCCTGTCATAGTCAGAAAGCTGCTCATCTTCCATTTGGATCTGTGTAAGTTTGTCATTGCTGGAAGCAGCAATGCAGACTAGGTGTTTTATCAGCAAGCACACTAGGAAAGAAAAATGCAAACTATCCTTGCAAACTCAACCCATGTAAAGTTCTGAGCTACTGCAAGATTTTCAAAATAGGTACACATATTTGCAATCTGAGGTCCTTGGCTGCTGAATACAGCATAGGCTTTGCTGAGTTACTTAGAGATCCTTTTATTTCTGTAATGCTTGGCTTCCTGAACTTGGGTCCACCTGAAGAAGACATCTCAGATGTTCTTTAAGCTTTTGCTAAGCTTCTTTAATTGAGAGGATAGGCTTGAGGGAAATAGAGATCTTTCTCATCAGATGTGGCAAAACTTGTTACCTTTCCTCATATAGACTTTCTAAAGTCATTTCTCCTTTTCATCTGCAAATTATGAGAGGTCATGAATTCATCTGGTGGCTGCAGAGGAGATGAATGAAGAAACCAAATCTCCAATATTAGTGCTAACTGGTGTGGTGTACATGCACCTGCACCTGCACCTGCTCCCACTCCCACTGTCACCTGCGCTTCCAATGCCCATGGCTGCTGCTCTCCTGAAATACGGATACCAGCTGGAGCGATAAATAGATTTTATCCATGAAATATAAGGTCATAAATGATTCTTAAATCTGCTAAGCACTTCCATCATAGTGATATGTGAGCTGATACTGATATATATACATTCACATATGTGTAGTTGAAAAAGGAATTGAGACATCTGGAAGACAAAGGGAGCAGAAGTGATACAAGAAAAAGAAAAGAAGAGCCAAAAAAAGAAGAGTTTTCCAACTTATGTTTTACCTTCCCTGATCATACAATAAAGCAACATCATTATAAAGAAAAGGGTTAAAAGTGGCAATAATCTTTCTTTCATGCCAGACTGTAAGCATTCACCTCCTTTGGAAATAAACTAGGAACACAAGCAACACCATAGAAATACTCTAAGAATATACTCTAAGCAATGGTCTATACAATGCCCTGCTCATTAGATAAGAGGACCTTCCATTTGAGAAACACCCTTCATCAGAGTAAAGATTACGTCTTAATGCTTCATTTAATGTACACTATCCATACACTTGGGTTGGTTTAGTTTGTTTTGGCTGGGTGTGGCAGTTTGACTTATATCTAAGTCATTGCACCAAAAACTGTGGCTGTTTGGCTGAATCCTTGGTGTCCAGCCAAACTGCTTCAAGGCCTTTCCCCTGCCCCCCTCCCCTTCCAGAGGGAAAGAGAAGAAACAGCCAAGCTAGGAATTTATGATTAGAGATAACAGCTGAGAGAGAGGTCTGATTAATTACTACAGGCAAGACAGACTCAGAATAATGTTTAAATTTATTACTAGCAAGCTAAGAACTAAAAGTAAGAAAACAGTTTTAGAAACGCTTTTTCCAACCACCCCACCTTGGAGTCAGTTATTGCTTTCAGTCACTTCTAACATAAAAATCCAAGACCCTTTTTGGGCAGCAGTTCTTCCAAATCTGCTTTCTCGTGAGTTTCTCTGTGAACTGCAAGGGGACAACTTGCCTCACTACAGTCATCACCATGGCTACTGGGGAGATCATAACTCTGAGTCTTCACTCTGCTTTTTGTGGGGTCCTTCCCATAAGAGACAGTCCTCTGCTTTCTTGTGGGTCACTCCATTGGATGCAGTCTCTTATGGAATAAGCTGTAGCTGCTCCAGCTCTCTCTCTCACGGGCCACAGCCACAAGTCTCATGTAGGACTCCACTCCATCTTGGGCCACCCACGAGGTAACAGCCTCCTTCATGCATCCTCCTGCTCCAGTAGGAGAGTCTTTGCACCCCAATGGATCCCATCAGCTTTGAAGGGACAACTTGTAATGACCATGGTCATCATCACGGTCATCAGGGAAATCATAGCTTTGAGTTCTTTCCCTGCTCCCATCGGGTCCCTCCCCCTACTTCTCCAGCCTGACCTTGATGTCTGCGTTGTTAATCCATAACTTTAGCCCATTCTCCTGGTGATTCTCCTATGCCTTTTAAGCATAATTTTATTGCTTCTTTCACAGTGCCATCCTACCATTTTCTTCTAATTCCATATGTAAAACTGTGGTCTTCTTGTTCTTTGTTCAAAATCTTTTAGGCCTCTGAGTCATCACATTTTAAAGAAATGCTGAATCTGCTACCATCTAATGCCTTCACTCAGCAAAGGAGCATTTTCATGCACAGTCAACCAAATTCTTAAACATTTATGTAAAATTACATAATGCTGCAGGCTAATGACTAGTTCCCTACAAGATTCTGCAGGTTTTGCATATCAAGAACCCACCCAAGATCCTGCAAACTGATTCTGTGGACTTGCTTTTTTCATGAGTTTCTATATTTCTGAGCACAATAAATTTGGATCGAATGTTGACATTACTGAAATTAGAAGTCATTGCTTTAAACTGTAATGAATTTTACCATAGCACAATTGTACCTGGGTTTATGGCACCACCTACTGAAATAATATATACTAAAAATATTTAAATTATTTAAACCAGTTTAAGATCTAGTTTGAAATATTCTTGCTGTTTCACATGCACAATTTGAAAATGTAGATTTATTGGAGGTATAGTGAACATTAAATATTATTTTTAAACTTTAATTGTATTGATGAGAATATATTCTTTTCTGACCAGTTAACAATTGCAGGGAAAATCCTCAAATAGTACATTAAGATAATGTGTACATTCAGTAGATTTAAGCAAAAAAATCAGAAAAAATAGTTTCATTATACCATTTTTCTTCTCTTTTTGAAAGCAGGTTACCAACAGACCTGAAATAACTTGTATTCAAATTATTTCCTAGTTAGCAGTGAGCTCTTAAAATGGACTACATTCAAAATTTATACTAAACTGTTTATAAGACAGTGTTCT
Organism: Xiphorhynchus elegans; assembly: GCA_013401175.1. Classification (NCBI taxonomy): domain Eukaryota; kingdom Metazoa; phylum Chordata; class Aves; order Passeriformes; family Dendrocolaptidae; genus Xiphorhynchus; species Xiphorhynchus elegans. The sequence goes on from VZUH01002125.1 coordinate 47,259, forward strand.
CTTGGGTTTCCTGAAAATACAGATGCAAACATACACAGTAATCAAATCCTTAGTGTTTGTAGGAAAGCTTAAGTAATTACCTTAAAGAAAAATTTTCTAAAGGTGCCTTCTTTCATTTTTTCCCCCATTCTATTTACAAGCATCAATGCAATAATGAATTATGCAGATGATCAAATAATCACTGAATTTAATTGCACAACACCATCATACATTCTGACATCACTATCTACCATGTTTTATTTTTAATGAAGGTTTAAACCAAAGCCCTCCTGACTTCACAGGTTAAAGGCCAGCTCATTGCCCAGAGGACAGGGCTCCTTGAATAATTGTGCTTGCAGCATATTTTTGCCTTCTTCCCCTCTTTTTATATTACTAAGGCAGCATAACTCTCTTCATTATGTCTTAGGAGATTGAAGGGTAAGCATGATTATGTCCTGTAACTTCTTTTCTTCTCTCTTGATGTCTAAGCCATGACAGCAGTGGGAAAAATTAGCATGCCATGGTCTAACTGTCCTTGGCCTCTATGTGTGCAGGTCATTGCTGCTCTCACCTGGGATGGGCCAGGGCCATGGTAAATGGGGATTGACTTCCTTGTTCTCTTTCTCTTTCTGAGCTGTTTACTGGTGACTGTGAAAATCTGAATCATACTTTGGTAAGAGCCTTTTTGAAATCAAGGCCAACCAAGGCCTTGTTGGTTGTGCCAAGATGTAGAGAAGGATCCCAAAACTCAAAGTAGAAGCCCAAGAGGAACTCCTCTGCCAGCTGTGGTGCAGCCCAAGAGGGAGCAGCAGATAAGGGCTGGCGAGGCACACTGTGCTACTCAGCATCCTTTCTCCCCCAGTATGGCAATCCACACATAGCCAGTTGGAGCATATTCCAAGAACTACAGATTGCAGAAGGCTTGAGGTAAACTAATGGGTAACACAAGCAATGGGTTAACACACCCATTGGGTACACTGGGTACACTGGTGAATAAAGTTAGCACGTTTCTGTCAAGATTATCCCACGGATTATCTAGCATTATATATTATAGCATTGTGGTGTAAATCAGAACTTACAGGTTAAGATCTTAATGAGCTACAGAAGTACGAATGGTCAACATGTATGAAGTGGAAGTTAGCAAAATGTCATCAGGAGAATTTTGCGGTAATTTAAGTAAATTAGACAGGAATGTCTATATGTTAAAATGTACATCTATAAATATATATTTTAGGTTTTGTCCAAACAAGGCCTGCAGACTCCAACCAATATTTTGGAATTGGTAACCTATAACTGTATTTTTATATTTACAGTATTACCTCAAAAAACAAACCAGTTTTATTAGTCCAGGTGGTCCCTTGGACACCTTTCTATACTAATTGCTATTATGCAGAAAATTTTGTTTCCCATTATAGATAAGTCATTTGGGATTCCAGAAAATTATTATCCTGGGAAGAGTGAGGAAATGCTTCTCTTGTGGGTTTGCTTGTGACCATAGTTGTGCAGGTGTTTAAATACATTTTAATGAAATGGAGTCTGGGGACAGATGTAGAGCTCAGGCAGACACAGGTGTCCCGTCAGCTTGAAGAGACTGTGCTTGTTTTCCTTACATGTGCATTCACACAGAGAAACTTTTTGCATACTGAGAAAATACAGGTACAAACCACATCACATATCCATTATATTTAGAAAATTTAATCTCAATATTTGGATAAAACATGGGTTAAAAATGCTACTTTCTTTGATGTGTGAATATACACACGTATGCATGCTATTTACAAATGTAATGACAAAATTCTGTCCTCAAAAAACCATATGCAATTGTAAGGAGAATATTTGCCACTATATTGGTACACAGGCTAGTGAAAAATAATACTGTAATACAAACTAATGTAATTACACTTCTTAAAGAAAAGTCTTTGTATACAGCAGAGGGAAAAGCTAATGAGAAACAGATGCACGCAGGCGAGTGTTTTGAGTGAAATGGTATGCGTGGTTTCATTTGGGCACGTATTTTTTTAGCATGTGGAGAGAGAGAGAGTATATATAGCTATGCAAAGGAAAATATTAGCTGCTGAAAAATGTGTATGCTATCAGGAAAAAGAGGCTTTAAAGGGGAAAGTATTCAGATGAAAAAGAAAATTCTGTAAGTCTCAGGAGAGGTCAGCACTTTTAAACGACAATTAATTAATTATTTTTTTCATTTTGGGAGGCCAAAAGAAATTAAAACAATTCCGTTCTGTACTCACAAGGCAGTGTTTGCTGGAGCTACAGCTGTGCCAACTGTGAGAATCACTGCTGCTTGGTTCTGGCAGCAACACCCACCTCTGCCCAGACAGCAGAGGTGGCACTGTGGGCCACTGCTGCCCCAGTTCACCCTGCTCAGAGCACCACCAGCATCCAGCTTAAAGTTCCCATACTCCCAGTCAGCACATGGCTTGCAAAACCAGCCACAGCCCTAACATCTGCTGAGTACTCAACAATCTTGGCTGGAAAAGCAGATAACAGCTTCTTTCTTCCCATAGGGCAGGAAGGATTTTGCTTTTACAAACAAAATATAACACTGTGTCTTTAAATAATGTGGTAAGGCAAAAATCATTTCTATGAGATACTGTTGGAGTGAGTGGAGTAGTGAAGTAACATTAACATAGCCATCTCAAGAGAAAATAAATTTTTCAGGGGGACTTCAGGTTATAGATAAATATCTTACCTACACTTCTGTGGACAAAACTGAAGAAGAGACTTTTATGTTGCCCTAGAGGCAGAGTCTTTCCCAGAAGGAGATAGAGGCAGGTTTTTCCTAGAAAGTCAGTTGTGTGTTGGTCTGCAACAACAGCAGCGTGGGCAGCATCCTCTCTGTTCCACTCTGGTGACACCCCACCTGCAGAGCTGCCTCCAGCTCTGGAGTCCCCAGTACAGGAAGAACAAGGACCTGTTGGTGTGAGTCCAGAGGAGACCACCAAAATGATTAAAGGAATGGAGAACTTCTGCTATGAGGAAAGGCTGAAAGAATTCAGATTGTTCAGCCTGGAGAAGAGAAGGCTTCAGAGTGACCTGATTGTGGCATTCTAGTACATGAAAGGAGCCTACAGCAAAGATGGACAGAGACTACTTACAAGGGCCTGTAGTGACAGGACTAGGGGCAGTGACTTCACACTGAAAGAGAGTAGGTTTAGACTGGGTAACAGAAAAATATTCTTCCCTCTAAGGCACTGGCAAAAGTTGCCCGCAGAAGCTGTGGATGTTCCATAGCCCGTAGCCTATAAGTGTTTGAGGCCAGGTTGGATGGAGCTCTGAGCAACCTGGTCTAGTGGAAGGTGTCCCTGTCCATGGCAGAGTTTTGGAACAAGATGATCTTTAAGGTCCCTTTCAACCCAAACCATTCTATATGAAACTGAATATTTTGTTAGCGTAATAGCCATTAGTTTTGCCTGCATCCCTTTACACCTTATGCCGCCATTATATAATGTAAAAGGCCTACAAGAGGATACAGCAATTGCAAACCCATGGTAGTCTCATTATTTCCCTCAGAAGTACTCTAATTCCGCTCCAAATTATTTCTAGGAAAATTTCTGTTCCTTCAGAACATTATCTCATCCTGCAGACAGATGGTGTCCATCATTCAACACTTTAACCACCTTATTCCATTGTGTAGATTCACACTTTAAAAGACAAGCAATAAGTATAAAAATATATAATCAGCCCATCTGTGTAATATAGTACTCAGGAGGTAAACTTCTTTAAAAGTTTTGTCTTTTTTTCCCAGGCTTTTCTTGTCCCTGATTCATGTTAGTAGGAAATCACTTTATTCAAAAATACAACATCTTCTTTGAAAACATTGCCAGAAGCTGTGTAAACCAAGCTCTGCTTAGCCAGGTGCTCCTTAGAAACTACCAGTTATTGCTAGTCTCATGCTCAGAGGACCACATCTCACCACTCTGTTCTTGAACCCTTTCTTGGTTATCATGACAACTTTAAAGACTATGAAAGCCACTTCCTGGCTCCATATTTGCTTTGCAAATCCATCCTTCAGGGCTAACTTGCAAAGAGGGACCAACAGATTAAAGGTCAGCTTTACCATAGGCTGCTTCTGCCTATAACTCTTTCTATAAAACAGTTCTGTTCCTCTGAAAAGGACCTGAACTACATGTAGGCCAAAACTACAAAGAAAAAGTAAGGGAAAGGTGAAACTAAGACAATATCTTCTTTTAATGGTCTTTCCTGAAGATGAACTGCTTTCACGGGCTCTGGATGAGGCTCTCCGAGCACAATAAAGAGTTCAGATTTTCCTAAACTGGTGTCATTAAAGCAATGGGCTGGACTGCTCTGGGAAATACTTTCAAAATATCAGTATGAGAAATCATTGTTTCAGACCTTCATATGTGAATGGAATCACAATAAAAAGGCCATGAATCATTTCACATGTGTTGATCAGTGCCTGTGTTCTGCAGTAGCTAAACAGCTTCAATTATGTTCTATTGCTAGTGAGAGGTCCTCCTGTTTTTTAATGGCTTGCCACCCCTGGATGCAGAAATCTGGCAAGCAGATCTGCCAGCACTGCCAAATCCTCTCCTGGAGCCATAGGGCAAGGATCTTTCCCACGCAGGGAAAGAGGGGTGGCCTGGCACTGCCTGTCTGGCTCATGGAAATGCTACAGCCTGACTGCAAAGTGAAACCCTCATGAAAACCACCAGCCCCGTGAAGCCCCAACTGCAATCTCAGCTTTCTATTGACCATACATATCCCATATCAAAGTCTTCAAAACAAACTGGGACTACATCTCTGATCTCATCACTTACCAGCGGAATTGTATTTTGGAGCACTTAAAGTAGAAAAATTGTGCCTCGCACAAACTTGGACAAAAGCAATAGGAATAGATATCTATTTAGTAAGACAATCTTAAATTCATGAAGCTGCACAGAAGAGAATAGGGTAGAGATTTAAAATAAAAATATTTTTGCAAAAACATAGAAAAGGGGGGAAAATGTTTCCTTCTGAAAAGTATTTTCAGCAGTCTTAGCCTGTGTCTCACTTGCTTAAACCACAGAGATATCTTGGTCATTTTTCCCACTACTATATAAAACAAGAAAATATCCCTGAAAGTCCTTCAATTGTTTTAAAAGCTTTAATATTAGGCCCTTAGTAAACAGAAAAACATAAAAGAAGTCCAATGTCTAAAGTAATTAAACAAATCCAGAGTATTTGATTCATCTCTTATTCTTTGCCGACTGTTCTTGTAAAGCACATTTTATCTTAAATTCCATATCAACAGCAAGATTTTGCCAGTCTAATTTTTTTTCTTCTCTATCTTTTATCCAGTGACAATTCAGTCCATAAACATTGCTGCTGCTGCTGCTGCCGCTGCCGCTGCAAGTGTTGGCACAAAATTCTCAGTCACTTTTTAGCTGGGAAAACTGAACTTTCTTCCTACACAGCCTGGGACTGGGAAAGTAGTGCTTTTGAAAAAGGCTGACCTGAATCAGGCAAAGAGTGTGATGCTTCTGAATTGCCTCCTCCAAAAAATTGAACTTAATGCATGTGTTTAGGTTCAAAAGAACTGGGACTAAAACTCTAAGCTGTTGAATACTCTCAGTGACTTTGTTACAAAACTTTTTCTATTTTTTACCTTTCTTTTGCATCAGCATTCCTCAGAGTGTATATAGAGAAAGGAGAAGGTGTATTTGTAATGACCAATAGTGACATTTTAAAATCAGGTTAGCCATTCCATTCTACTCACTGTTGTGGGTACTACTATCTCCTCCCAGAAAAAGTATTTTTATGCCTTCAGGCTGTTGGCAAACACAAAACCCTCAGCTGGTAGAAGTGCAGTCTCACAGGACACTGCATTTTTCACAGGCAGGCACATAAGAAGCAGTGGTTGGGTCCTTGTTTCCAAGTGACCTAATTTTCCTGTTTGAATCAGAGAGAAAGTGGGAGGAGTGCACCTCAGAATGTACTATTAACAGGTACCAGAATACAGTCTGAATGGCATGCTTGATTTACAATTAAATTAACTGGTATGTGCTGAGTTCCTTGAACAACCACACCAAAGATGAATGTGATGTGTACTACTGATTGTGCTGGATTTCCTTCCGATTCCTTTCATAAAGATGTTCTATTCCTGTAAAACAAAACCATTCATATTCTCACATGTACGTCAATGGCAAGGGATCAGTTTTCAAAACTGCCCCATTTCCTCAGTGACTCAGCTTCTCAACATTTTACTTTTTGTATGATGAGAGTAAGTAATCCCTGGGGTGAAGAGTCCCATGACATGTAGTGCCTACCAAATTTATGTAATTAAAGGTCATGTAAAATTGCTTACTTCTCTATATACTTCTTTATATTGTCCCCTGTATGCTCAACTGTTTTTAAAAGTGTAGTTTGTGACATATGACAGTGCAAAGAAGACAGCAGTGGAAAGAGATGTATTTGAACATGGCTTTGAAAACAGAATTCTACTGCTAGACGGCAATAAACATGCACTTAACAGTATTCAGTTTACAGATGGAGAAAGAAAAATACCTTATTTATATGTTATGATTTTGATATATATCTTCAATTCATGTTGTAAAAAGGAACCCTCTGTATTGCATGTACTTTTATTTTATGTAATTTGCATGGTCTTTATTTTCTGAGTTTTACCTCAAATGGACTGTTAATGACTCAAAACTTTTGCCTATTCATGGAGACACCAGGATGGTTTGCTGAAGCCAGACTTTAAGGCCAATAAGAATCTAACTCTGCAAGATGGGATGGTGCTCTTTATCTTTGTAATTGTCCTCTGCTCAGCTGTAAAACTCCCTTTCCTTCCCCAGGGAAGGTCTGATGGGGCATTACTGGCTCAATGACCAGAGAGGCAGCTGTCATGATTTAGAAAGTGTCATAAACCATCAAGTACATCCAAAGCACCCCCAGACACATTTTGGAAGCCTTCCAGGAGAGGACTAAAAGCTTCCCCACTGCTCAGGGAAGGTATCAGGGTGTTCTCAATTAGCCTGAGTGTATTTTAACCCATGAGACTTTGTGTTTTGTGGGCTTCTTCCCCCACCCCTGATGAATCAAGACTATCACTTCGACAAATGGGCAACTAAATTTCAACAATCAGTTCTCATCACAGATCCATGTGTGGTGATTTTGTATCTTTCTACACTTATAATTTCTTTCTCTTTCTTTCTTTTCTTATACATTTTCTTCAGTAATATTTTTATGCTTGTGTTGGTTTAAAGGTAAACCTGCAGGAAAAATGAACCCAGCTCAAGAGAGATTACAAGTCAGAGTTACAATTTAGTAAAAAAAAAAAGATTGCAATAAATACAATGATACAGAGAAACCTGGTTTTAATCCACAAAAACAGATGTATAAACCAGCACCCTGGAACATGAACAAAGCAGTGTTCATTAGCCCCTGTGCTGAGTGTCACATGGTCCTCCTGAGTGCAAAGTAAAGGGAAAGAAAAAACTGGTTGGTGAGGATGATGGTCACAGTTCTGTCAAAGTAATCATTGCAGTCTTGTTGAGAGTGCCAGTTGCAGTCCTGTTGAGGTTTTGGTCCTCCTCTGGATCCAACGAGTGGTACCAGAAGTCCCATAATCCAGAGATTATATATGCTCAGGTTCAGATGGGAATGCCCAGTAGCTCCCACAGGGGGAGGAGTTTCACAACTCTGTCAATCATGGGATATTTTGGGAATCTTTGATTGCCCATTAGCAGATATGATCCCTCAGTCTGGGTTGAAGGTGCTAATGATTCCCCAGAGGGGAGTCACCACAACTGAGTCATTGGTGTGAAGACAGAAACACTCCTGCACCTTTCAGGGTTCTTTAACACCCAGTTTGTAGCCTGAAGTGTCAGGTGTGCCCTGGGCAGCTGCTGCCAACAATCCATTATTAACAGTTCATCTGAAATGATGTAGAGAGTGTAGAATACCCAGTTTTGGTTACACCCACATAGTGATACACTGGTCCTGGCTGCTGCAATTAGGACATGCTTTCATATTGCTACATTACTATAGATAAAAATAACTAAAAGAGCTTCATACCTGCTTTCCATTGCAACCAAATTGTTCTAAATAAACCCCACACATGCGTATTTACAAACACAGATCATTCAGTGTCGTTTCACTCTGATACACCCCAAAGGATGTGTTATCAAAAACCTGGGTTACTCTCACCTTCTGAGGTGTTCATAACACCTTGCGTCTCCTTATCTCATCAGTGTAGCTTTTTCAATACCAGCTACAAAACTATACATCAACTAATTTTCCTGATTAAGCAAGATTTATTAAATGCATTCATATATTAGACTTAACTGACTAAGAGATATCCCCCTTTCAATCTGAAATTTCTTCTGCAGTTTATATCAGAATACCAAGGTCCAATATAGAGGCTCTATTCCTCTTGAGTTACACAAGGCTGTGTAAACACACAAGTGTTCACTCCTGAGATACTGCAATACAGGTATAAATTGCCTGTTGCAACTTTTCTAAGGAATAAATACATAGCCTACTAATATCTCACTCGAAAATCCCTGAGGTCAGTAAGAAAACAGTTATTAATTAAACTCCAATGTTCTGGTGAAATGTACCTTGCAAGAGAGCTCTTCAAATCTGTGGTTCTCAATATGCTGCAAAACAGGTATCATGTGCATGTATAGTGGCAAGTTTCCAGGTCTTCTTCGTTTGAGTTTGGGGGAGGGTTTGCATTTTAAGTACAAGGCAACAGTGTAAAACCAAATCGCACAGTCATTACTTTAAAAAAAATCCCTAAATCTATTAAAATGGCAAATATGAAATATGCAGATCTGGTGTCTTTCCAAACATTACTTGTACAAGCCCTCCTAGCATCACTGGAAAATGGCTTAGAACCAAAGGAAGCACAGGCAACTGGCTCAAAAGGATTGCTAAGAATGTAGAGGTAGCTGTGCTTCAGATCCAAGAGAAAATTCAACAGTTCTTGTTTACTGGTTCTCATCCAGATATAGGGCATCGTATTGTCACTCTCATGTTTTAGGCAGGTATGTTACTGTGTTACCACGTGCTGTACCACTCTTCTGGTTCATTTAGTATTTTAGAGAAAACAGGCAGGTGAAAATGAGGAAAAGGACGCAAATCTTATCTTTTCCCAGGATGTTTGCTTTGCCTAAATGCAAAATCTTTGGGTTTAGTTGTAAAGAGCTCTGCAGATAAGGACCTAGGCATCCTGGTGGACAACAACCTGTCCATGAGCTAGGAGTGCCCTGGGGGCCAAGAAGGAAAATCGGATCCTGCAATGCAATATGAAGAGCATTGCCAACAGGTCAAGGAAGATGGTCCTGCCCCTCTACTCAGTTCTAGGCAAGTCACATCTGGAGCACCGTGTCCATTTCTGGACTCGTCAGTACAAGAGAGACATGGAGCTCCTGCAGTGGGTCCAGTGGAGGCTGTGGAGATAATTAAGGGACTGGAGCATGTCTTTTACATGGACAGGCTGAGGGAGATAGGCCTGGAGAAGAGATAGCTGAGAGGAGACCTCACCAATGTTTGTCAGTATCTGAAGGGAGGGGTCAGAGGATGGATCAGGCTCTGGTCAGTGGTGCCCAGCAATAGGACAAGAGGCAATAAGCAGAAACTGATGCACAGGACGTTCCACCTGAACATGAGGAAGAACTTCTTCACTGTGCTTGTGACCAAGCACTGGAATAGATCACCCAGAGAGGTTGTGGAGTCTCCCTCACTGGAGACATTCTAGAACCATCTAGACACAATCCTGTGCCATGTGTGCTAGGATAACCCTGCTTGAGCAGGGAGATTGGACCAGATAACCCACTATGGTACCTTCCAACCTGCTCCTTTCTGTAATTCTGTGATTCTGTTAATTGAGGATGAAGAGGACTTAGATGAAGACTTTGTCTCTAACCTATTTTATCTATGACAAACCACAAAAGGCTACAGCACAGTAAGTGCAGTGGAAGACAACACTTCATGTGATAGCTGGCCTTACTCATTAAAAGCTCTTTACAGACTGTCATACTGAAGAGAATAGACTTTGCAAGATGTGTAAAAGCTACAACTGAATAGTAAAGTTCTACCTTATCTCAGAGGGTAGATCTTGTGATCAGGGCGTGAAGTCGTACACATTAAGAAATTCAGAAAAGACGTTATATAAATGATTCATGTACTGCACTACATTCATCCACTGTGTCCATTTTATTAGAGAGCTGTTAAAGGAAAAATTACTTGCAATGTGTTCTTATCTAATCTCAAAATAGACAAAAAGTAAGTCTCAGTAGGAGACTTGGTAGAAAGCCAAAACCCAAACCGAGTTAGCACAGCACAAAGGACTGTAATTCTAGTACAGTTTTATAAGTCATCTACATCTCAGGTTGACTGATTCCCCAACTGTGAGCTCAGGACAAAGCTGAGGGGTTAGAAGCAGTTATTCACCCACAGAAAAATTTGCTCATCCTCTGAGCATAAAAAGAGGCTTCAGCTTCAAACATAAACCTATCACTTTGGCAGTGGGGCAGCAGTATCCAGAGCTGCTGGGTTATGGGATGGAGGATGGGAGGCAGAGGGTACCATATCTCTTTAAAAGTGCCATGCCCTTTGCATCCCTCCTGTGGTGCTAGTGCAGAGCAAAGAGATCTGTGCCACACAACCAAACTCTTCTCCCTGACACCAACAAAATAAAACAGCTCCCCACAATCAAACACAGCTGTCATTGTCATGGCATTGCCTATCCCAATATTAGATGATAGCAAAGAATGGCTAAACAGGTGGCATTTGACAACTTCATTTTGGTCTTAATCAGACCAGATGAGGGAAGATGGGTATGGCTGAACAATTCCTGACTGCTGCCCCTGGCCAGACAGCCCAACTGCTGGAACTCTCTTGTGAAGGCAGCTTGACCCAAACCCTTGGATCTCAAATATGCTAATTTCATGGGATGGAAAATCGGGATAATGTCATGGTAATTGTGTCTGAGAAATACATCAAAATAAAAATTAAAAAAATAAAAAGAAACCAAAAATCGAGGTATGAGAGAATGCCTATACATTTCCATTTTTATACTGAAGCATCCCAGGGTTGACATCATTCAGGTTACCAGCCTACCGAATATCTTATACTAGCATCTTGTGACATCTTTCTAGTTCTCATCTCATCCAGAAATCTTCTCAGTGAAGGTGTCACCTACAAGTTTGCACATCTATGAAATGCTTTGGAGTTTTAATAAGAAATTCCAAAAATGTCATTTTCCAATGAAAAATGTTTCACTGGAATTTCCCAACAAGTTACAGCTTACAGATGCTCATGCATTAATTTAATCCCAGCAATTTTGGTGTTGAGTCACAGCATGAAGCCTAAACTTTTCCCATTTTTTTCCTTACTGAAACTGCAGGGGTTATTAATGCTGATTGTGGGAAAACAAAGTTGAATCATAAACTAAGGTATAGTTTTGTATTCCCCTGAAGTACTATGCTGGCAAGAAAAAAAACAGTCCTGTCCTTCTGGTGTCTCCTACAGATAGTTGTTGACAACTTAATAAGAAGCACAGAGAGAAAGAAAAGAATAAACATATGTGCTAAGAAAGTCATCAAGTAAATGAGACCAAATCTCAGTGTTACCAAAGGATAATTCAGTCCAAAAAAGTCTGAAACAGTAACAGAAATCTTTCTTTGATCACATCAATTGCATTTAAAAGATAAAAAAGAGTTCTGAGTCTACAGAGAGTAATTCCAATGTACGCTGTCACTTCTGTAAGGTATAATGGGCTTTAGAATTTACACACAGAGAGGGTTTCCAGTAATTCCTGTTTTATTTAAAGCCTTATTGTTCTTTTCCTTACTTTGTTCATCACAACGTATCCCTCCTTTTAGACTTAGGAGGTACTGTTTATGTGGAGGCTGCAAGATGTTCTTATACAATATCAACTTGGCTGCTCACAAGGAGGAGTGAATATTGTCAGGGATCTGGAATAGTTCAGAGACAGAGGCTGTGCAGTGGGTTTGGAAATAAATCAAAATCCCAAAGAGATGAGACCGGGCCACTGGCAATTGACTCCAACCATATTGTGCATGAAAGATGAAACCCATAACTCCCGCTTCTCACTGCTAATCTTTAAGACCTTAACTAAATATTGACCTCCTAGTCATCTAATATCTTAAAAGTCCAACATTGTGACAATATGGCAATAAACCAGTGGCCTTTTTTTTCATTCCCAACTTCCTATATACACAAACAAAAATGTACTCACAGTCTCTGAGGCAATCCAGTTAATTTCTCTGACTCTGAATAATTTCCAACAGAGCAAACCAAAATAAACTGATCAAAGAAACCAAAGAATTTAGGTTCTTTCTCTGGAGATAATTTGAGGCTAAGACTAATGATGTTCTTTGTCTTTTACCTTGATTATAAACACTTCTTACACAGAGAGAAAGTGTAATTTTCAAGGTAAAGGTAAAAGAAGAGTTGGATTCATTTGTAAGCACACATACAAAATGTATCATGTTTCTTTGTGGCAACAAATACTATTTCCACAAATATAATAGCATTCATTGGCACTTATAATCAATAGATCAAAATAATTCTTAAGAATTTTCATGCTGATACAGGACCTTGCATGTCCTTCTGAAACACTTTTAGAGGACCCTTGTCTCCATAGAATCCAGTTTCTGAAAATCAAGAGCATCCAGTGTTTGTCAAACAGGACATACAAAACCCAAATTATTCTGATCAGCCTTTCCAAGTGTTTGCATGTGACTGCATATTCCTATCAGCTCAAATATATTCTAGTCAACATGTTCAAGTCTGGATGCTTAGCAATAACCAGCTAAAAGGCTGAGCATCCTATACAATGTGATTCATTCTTGATATTCGTGCCTACATTTGGATGCTGACATCTAAGAAATACTTCCCTCAAAGATGTTGAGCCTTAAGGCAGACTATAACCTAGGCAAAATTTATGGATTTTTATAACTCACAGGTTGTAGAAAAGCAGTTATGTGTGAGAGGCTCTACAATATAAATAAAAAAAAAAAAGAATAAAAATTATTTTATCCAGAGCTGGAGAAAAATTGTGAGGAGGCATTTCCTAGAAACCAGGAGTAAAGCTCTTACCAGTACAGATAATATGTTCCTTTTCAATATCCCTGGGAATTTAAAACACTATTAAAATTTAATCTGAAAAATCTTAACTGAAGCCAAAATTCTGGTAGATCAGTAAATATGACTTGTACTATTCATCATTCTTTTCAAAATTATTGATTTAAATTAAAAGATCATAAAGTCAAACTCTATTAAGACAATATTTCATGTCTAATTATAATATAATCCATCAGTTTTTGTTTATACAATAGGAAGACCTAAAATGTTTAAGGGAAAACTTTTAAAAATGTGATTTTACTTGAATTTAGAACAATCCATGCCGCATACTGCTGATGTTACTGGTGATGGCTGTGCTTAAACTTTAGTGATGCTGAGGTCCAAAAAAAGAATGAGATTATGGAAGCAACAGGTTACAACAAAAAGATCTTAATATCTTTCTCAAGGAACAGACTAGGAATGCAGAGAAGTCCTGTGGGAAGGGGGAAAAAATAATCTGTTCACCGTGCAAGTTGTGTTTATACCATGTTCATTGGACAACAAGACTCTTGGGATTCAAGACAAGAAGGTGTCAGTGCATTAACCGATCATCTTCAGTTCAATACAGAAATACAAGGGCTTGAACAAACAACTAAAGATTCAAAAGACACTTCAAAATATCTTGCCAGGCAGTTAAGGTGGTAAACTTGGGTGGTTCTGCCTTGGGCAAAAATGTTTTCCAGAAGATACCATAAAAATATCTCAGATCATAAAAGTTGAGGGTTTTTTTCTTCTCTAAATTAGCAATGAACTCTGTGACTTAATTACATACATTAGATAAAATTTTGTGTTGCAAGGCTATGTTGCAGATCTGTGCTTAATCTTACTCCAGAATAGATCTTTTAAACTAATTTATTTAGGGTGAAAACTGGATATATGAAAAAAATGTCAGCAGTCACTCTTTACTGCATGTAAAACTTTGTTGTTTGACAAAGTCCTTAACATCTGTCCTAATATAATAGTTATCCCAAAGTATCAATATCATGGAATCTGAGTTTTAAAAATACATTTAAAATTGTGTTCCTATACGCAACATATAAAAGTGTAATTAATTAATTTTTAATTTTATAAGATCTTCATAGTGCCACAGGTGTCAAGAGAAGCTGAAGGCCTCAATATTTCTGGGAAAAAAAATCAGTGAAAATTAGCAGAAAGAGCAAAAGTGGATATTTTGCCCCCATATTATTTCACTGTTCTACAAAAGCAGTAAGTTCTTACACTGCCTGTTCTTCTGTCCTAATAAGCAAGGAGTAGATGCACAGAACCCACCTGGCTGCCTCAAGAACTGTAGGATCTAACTATTGTGAAAAGTATTCTCTTGTGGTTCCACATAAACATTTCCAGAGCAAACAATAGTTAATGACTCTGGAAAATTAAAAATAATCACATCTAATATGCACTAAGAAAGAAAACACATAAGATTTAGAAAATAACAAACTAGGAAACTGCAGCTTGCACACAGTGCTTCATCCAAAACATAGGCACCATTTCTGCCTCCAGTTCTGCCTAAAAATCTGATATGAATCCTCCTGCTGCATCAAAATCTCCATAAAGGTCAGTAAGGATCTGGAAGGAGGTAAAGGTTTCAGGGTTTGTTCTTAATGGGTGAAGCCTACATAATAACCTTAGTTAATGAACTTGTCCAACTTAAAATATACTGATAGCAAGCACAATTAACTTTACCTTTCAAAGACACATAAAGGACAGAATAAACATTTTGTTTAAACATATTTTGTCCTATGGCACTACAGAAAGGGGAGTAAAAGGAAAAACATGACAGCTACAGTAGACATAATTGAGTCATAGCCATCAAACAATGTGTGGAGGACACAGACAGCCTGCACTTCATACTAAAATTCCACAAAACACCACAGTCTGCACATCCAAAACCACTCCAAAACTAATATATGACATTAATTGTTCTTGGCGTCCACAATAACTTGATCAATTTGCAGAGTTTATATTCCATTCAACTGGAGACTTAAATATAATAAAAATAAAAAAGAGACCAGAGCAGCAAAAACAGCAGAGGCCAAAAGAATAAATAAAGCATAGTGATAAAGCAGAATCAAAACAAATGATCACTAGATGTAAATGAGCCAAGTACTGGCCACTAATATTAGTATATGTACTTTTCATTACAAACTCACAAAAACCAAATTCACATAAGTTTCTGTGCAAGACAGTGGGAATGAAGTAGAACAGAAGATAATGTCTCATAAATATATCTTAAAGCACTTCATAAAGATGACTTGTCACAACCTGTTTACTTTCAAGGAACGTAATTGCTAACTAATATTGCCATCCCACAGATGTTGAAATTGGGATACTCCATTAAGGCTTAAACCTGAAAAAAAATGGTACTCTTGATTAAATCTGATGCAAACGGTCTCATTAGTGTAACACCTAACTACAGTTAAGCATGATGTTATCAAAAAAAGGTAACTGCTGCAGCAGAATATGAGCAACTCTTCAAATCCCTCATGACATGAGCCCTGGTATCCTTCCTCCAGTTTCACCCTTACTGACACACTGAGGCATACATCCTATTTTTAGTGTAGTGTTAATATCATTGAATGAAAAGCTTATTACTAATTTCTCTGGTGAGATCTATAGACAAGATGAGGGCAGAAAAGAACTCTCTGATGAAGTTTGTCAATCTTTCTATTTCAGTTTGAAACCTTGTGATATCAATCATTTTGCTGAATAGATTACAACCTCCAAAAAACAGGACTGTAATGTGCCAATTGTAGAAAATCTCCTTGCACCAGTGACTTCCTGCACAAAATTGCTATGAAATGAATGCCCACATAGTGCAACGCAGTCAGCACTGCAGAACACTCAGCTTTTATTTTAGAAATTAGTTTATAACAATACTGTCAACATAGTTTTGCTCACAACTTCACTTAAGTTCCATAAATTGTATTTTTCTTATTATACAAAACACACTGAAACTAATGAGAATATTTCTATTGACTTCACCTGGATTTATATTGTGGCATTTATGGTTTTGTACTTGCCATGTTTTCTTCAATTCTAGATAAACATCTCAGTCACTGATATCGTGATCATAGTGCTCGGAGTATCTGGTCAAATAATTGACTTTGTGCAACAATGCACCTGGCTGGTGTGTAAATCTGAGACATAAAAGATAGGAGTTATTCTTGTCATGTCATGGCCTCTGTGTATGCCTCTGCTACTGTCATAATCAGAAAGATATCATGTATATGACAGTCATTAACCTTAAATTACCCAAGAAACAAGGTGGTATTAAAATTAAAAAGTTCTTTATATGTGAGACTGTTTTTACCTTCTAACTGTTCAAAAAGACCATCATGAGATTATCAGCACAAGTCCTTAAAATTACTTCCAATACATGGACTGGGATTGAAACAGCTACATTTTTTTCCTTTTTTTTTTCTTTAATTTTCATTACTTTACAGGAAAAATAGGCAAAAAATACTGCAAATATTTTATGCACTTTGTACTTTTATGTACTTAGCTGTAGCAGACTAAATGGAATACAAGATTTTAGTCTACTGTACACTTTGATCAATACAGTCTCAGGCACACGGTATCAACTCAAAGTAAAATTCACTGGGCAAACAAAAGGTTGATTCAAAAAATTCATTGTGTACAATGTGGATTCAGGCAGCATTCAGGCAGCATTCAGGACTTAGGTTAGCCCCTTACTCAGAGAAGGAATTTGCCTACAATATGAAGAAGAATTTGACTTTAATGTGAGACAGAGGTGGAGATGGACACTTGAACACAGAGCTGGAAAGAGGTTTCTGCTGTCCTATCTTTGCACTTTCAGCAGAGAGATTAAGTACATACATAGAAATTTGGCTTTGACTGTGTACAACAGACACAGTTTTTTCATGCTGATTTCTGTTTCAAAGTGGAAAAGGTAATTTACTCCCAGATTTTATTCAAGAAAGGAAACTTCAGTTGTACAAAAAAAAAGTCACAATCTGTTTTATAGATTAGAAAGGAGATTGAGTTTTCTCAAAACAGTTGAAATTATTACACATTGGGCTTTGTTTCAGATTCTTCTTTCTGGGAATTACAACTGCTGCCAAAACAAAATCTGTTTACCTGTTTGAGCTAAAAACCTAATTCAGCGCAAAGGAGATCGGTTTATCAGAGTTTAATAGCTATAACACAGACATAGAAATAAAGAAATAAAACCAGAATCTTCCTTCTACCTTCATTCAGATGCATAGCCAAGATACTTTTCATTTTTTAACTCAGGAAATATTGTGGGCCTCATGTTAAATGGACAGTGCTTCTTCCAGATCCCTTTTGAACCCCATGAGGAGTTGGCTTCACTGGGCCACATTATTATGGAGTATTATTATGGCTGCTTCTCAGAGTACTGAGGAAAGGTCAGATGCCAGATCCTGAAAGGCCTGCTTTGGATTTCAAATTCCATTTGCTTGGCCATGAAAAAATGGCATTTGTAAGCACCATTGGGTGAAATGAGCTTTATTTCTCAAAATGCTTCCTATGCTGTAGGTGGCCCTGCCTTGGCAGGGGGGTGGGACCAGGTGATCTCCAGACAACCCTTCTAACACTAAGGATTCTGTAATTCTTTGACTGTATTTCTTGAAAGTGTTTCCATTGCAGCTGAAGTCTGTCAGAGCTGGTACAGCTCAGCTTTCCCCCAACAGCTGCTTCTATAGTTAAGTGGCCCAAGCATATGGGATGCAGGATGCTGGACTGCTACGTTCAAGGCAAAGCCAAAGATCACAGGGACCTTAAAACCATATAAGATGGTCACAAAGACTAGGTTGGACATCAGCAAGAATTTCTCCATGGAAAGGGTTGTTAAGCATTAGAATGTACTGCCCAGAGAGGTGGTGGAGTCACCATCCTTGGAAGCATTCAAGACACGCCTGAACGTGGCACTCAGTGCCCTGGTCTAGTTGACATCGTGGAGACCAGTCAAAGGTTGGACTTGATGATCTCAAGAGGTGTTTTCCAACCTACATGGTTCTGTGATTTTGTGATTCTGTGAAAGAGCATGTCACAAACCACTCCTTGACAACTTGAAAAGGGCTGGGGACAGCTAAAATTTGGATGCTATCCTCAGGAAAAAGAAACAGACAAGTCTATCTTTATGGATTTCCTCTACCATCAGCAGAGGGAAAAGCAATGTTGGAGCCAGGTCTGGATGAGCGCATGGGCAAAAGCTGAGTATGATAAAATGAACCGATGATAAAAAAAACGTGTGGAGATTGAGAACAGGGAAAACAAGAGTTCCCAATGAAGGAATAAAAAGGAAGTCAAGATACAAATGAAGAACTAAAAAGGAAGTCAAGGCATAAATGAAACAAAGAACCATGTGTCTGTACCATGGAGTGGCAGAACTTGAAAAAAGGGATGTGAAGAAGGAGAATATAAAGGAGAAAGCACATCAGTTTTAAAGGAGTTGGTTGGAGAAGATTATTCCTTTATGCCCCTTTACTAATTTAGAAAGCTTTGGTTGCTGTGCATGATTTTCTGATATACAATGTTGCTTTTAGCACTCATTGCTTCATTTTCTCCTGATCTACACAGAATAAATAAATAAATAAACAAATAAATAAAAGAGGAGGGAGTTGTTTACTTTCAGGCAAAGGGCTAAGACAAGTAAAGCCAGTCCTGACAACACCACGTCTCACACCATCTGTACAGCCTAGTAAGAGGACAGCTACTGGGTGAGTCCATTTTGGGAGTTGTTTCCTTATGATTAACTTTTCCAAGTCAGGTTGGCTGGGTGAGGAAATGTTTGGATTAGGTTTGGGATCACATTCCAATGCCTCAGAAGTCAAAGAATGCGGTATATTTTCAATATGAATGCCATACACAAGTCAGTAGTTTTGCACAAATTGGCTCTGCTTTAGATATCAACAGTCTCAAGCAGGTCTGAACACCACCAAATTGGATAGCAATACATGCCTCTGGTTTTTCACCAAGCTTTCAGTACTGTCCTGTTTTTCTAACATATAGTAACAGTGATGATGATTCACAAGGCCACACTTGAAGTTGAGGTAAAAATCTATGAAACAGTGCAGCTTTACATTGGCAGAGAACCTGGTCTTCCAGCTCCCAGTTTTGGAGGACCCCTTCCACAAAGATGGATTTCTTGCAGTATATACAGGCAGGATAACAAAGGTACATTCAAGCAAAGGTGTGCTGTGGCCAGCACCATCTGGAGGACGTGAGCAGAGACAGTGAATGCAAGCTCAGATCCTGACAGCAGCAAAAGCACCATGTAACTGTTTGCCTCATATGATGCTTCAACCCCTACCCCATCCCCTCCTCCAGACTCTCGTATCAGGCATGCTCAGCCTTGGTGAAGAGCAGCTGGGCTAAGCTCCCCTTCAGCTGATCAGAAATCCTCTCTGCTCCCAGGAACTAGTGCCATCTAACGAGTTCCTGCTGATTAACCAACAGCTTTGGAAACCTATTTTTCTTGCCTGAATAACAACCAAAGTGGAACAACATTTTTGTTATTGAACTGTTCAGAGAAAGTTACTGACCTGGATTTCAGCTGGGATGGAAAATTACTATGACAAAAGCCAACTCTCTTGCAACCCTGTAAGCAGCAGTCCTAAGTGATACCTTTGATCACTCCTGGGCTGCAGCAAGCTGCAACAAGCATCTTCCTCTAAGTGGGACATCTCTCAGAGCCAGCAAACTCTCAAGGTTGCTATACTTGGAGGGCTGCTGCCAAATGCAGATGACAGAGCCTGCCTGATGATAACTGCACTTCTTGAGGTTCAACCCTTCACCTGGTGAAGAGATGAAAAGGCATCTGATGTGGGCACTTCACTGAACTCAAGGTGAATTTTTCACAGGATACCTTGCACACACCTGAGTGCAAGCAATTATGAATATACTGTAAAAAAATGTACTATGAATATTGCTCTCTTAAGTACTTTAGATTTACTTTAGATTTTGCTTAGGTACTTTAGATTTGTAAGAAAGTTAAGTGCTGTTAAACCTTTAGGCCTAAACCATTGTTCAAATCTGTGTCTCAGTTTGGCAAGGGGGTCCACCCTAAATCTTATGATTCAATGGGAGAGTCTCCCTTTTTCCTTTATATCCTTACCCTTTCCTATCCTTAACCTTTTCCCCCACCAGCCTCCACACAAATAATTTTAGGGCTGATTTTGGTTTTAGATTGATTGCTTTTAGATTTTAGTTTGCTTTTCTCTCTGAGCTTTAATGACCTTATATGTAGTAGAGTGAACCTTACCAACAACTGTTGTTGTACTTTCACTTTTATATTAAACCCCCTTTTTCTGATGCCTTTGCTGGCAATACTTTAAGCAACCTAAAACACTCGTTCACACCACCTCAACAGTGACAAGTAAGATATTCTCATTCTCTACAACCCCTGTTTCAGTTTAAAAACAGAAGTGATGCACCATGCTGCCACAATGCTGAAAAACCACATATCTGGGGAAGATGTAAATTGGAATAGAAGTAGGATCGGTGGTTTGTTTTGAGGGGTTTTTTTTGTTGTTGTTGTTGAAAATGTATCTGCCTCTCTTTTTGTATAAAGGGTCCTGGGTAGCATGGAAGGTCCACATCTCTTTCCCTCTGCCATGCTCTGCATGCCAGGGAAAACTCTCAGCTCAACAACAAGAAGACAGGTTTCTTTAAAGAGTCAAAGGAGTGAAGAATTTCACTATGACTATTCCCTTTCTGAATAGAAGGAGAAAATTCCTGACAGTATGTAGCAGCACCACAAGTGTGCATGCACATTCTAGTGGAGACTGGAGACAGTGAGCACAACAGACTCCCTAGCTTTAGGTAGCTAACTCTTACTCCTGCATTATTGCTTTCTTAGACTTCAGTATAATCAAGAGATGGAGATTTCTGAAAAGGACATTTCCAGAAGCAAAATGCAGCAGGGATGGCCCCACTGCCAGTACAAAAACCCAGGATGCCTAGTCCCATATCTTAAATACCACGTTTTTGTTTCCTAACATCTATCCTGCATCTCACTACAGGAGCGGGAGTTTGGGCTGGAAGGAATGAGTTATCTTTCAAGCTCAACAAGCAAAGGATGCAAAGGTAAAGTAAACATGCAAGAAGGTGAAACAAGCAAACCAGAGCCAACCTACGGATGAGATGTAGAGCCAAGTCTCAGGTCTCTTTGGCTTGTGTTTATTTGGCAGGACATATATGCTCCAATCCATTGCATTGTGGTTGTTTCTAACCAGGGGATAAGGTGGAAAAGGTATTCAAATCACTTTTTTAGAATGTTTCATGAGGCATTGCAGCTCACAGCATGAGTATAAACTCATATGTGTCTTAATAGATTTTGAAGCAAGCATGAAGCTGAGTGACCCAAATTCCTGTCTGTGTGTTCAAGTAACCAGGGGGAGAGAGCCTACTGTGACCAGTGCTGAAAAGAAAAATTAAATTCCAACAACTTAATTACAGATGTTTTTATCCCGCTACAGAAAAAGTATAATGTACTCAAGAAATGTTTATTTCTCCCAACAGGCTGGTCAAGGTAAGGATATAGCTAAGTTTATTTTTTCTGGAGTGCTATTTAAATAGGAATTAAAAGATACAAATAACAAATTCAACCCAGAAATGGAGTCAAGCAAAGAAAGAAGCAATGAATTTGCCAGTTTAATAGAAATGCCTTTTAAGAAATATATGACATTTACGAAAAATAACCCACAGGGCAAGGCTTTAGAATCTTACTCTTTTTTCTCCCAAAGTAACAAGGTATGCACTTTAGACAAATAATTAAGTAGTCTGTAGTTGTTGCCAGAGTATGAGCCCCACCCCAAAAAGTTAGTATTACTGTGAAAGACAATTTAGTTCAGGAAAAGAGGGGCAGGTGTCCTGGGGCTAGAAAGTGAGAGGAAATGTTTTCAGGTCAAATCATTTCTTTTGTAGGAAATATTTCCTTCTTGGTTTATCTCACATTTAAGCAAATAAAAATTTAATCATTTTGACTTTCCCAGAAATACTTTCAGTAGTTATTTCCCAAATAAGCGAATTCAACATGTCAGAGGCACAATATTTCAGGCAATATTTTTTGCTTCAGGCATCATTTGCTTTGCTGCTGTATAAGAAGATGTGTTCTCAAAAGGATTATTAGTTTTTCTCATTACACACATGTGACTCCTCTAGTTTTGAAAACAAGAATTTGGAATTAAGTGAAGAGTTGATTTTAGTCTGTATTAATGCCTCAACATGT
Source organism: Xiphorhynchus elegans (assembly GCA_013401175.1). Taxonomy (NCBI): domain Eukaryota; kingdom Metazoa; phylum Chordata; class Aves; order Passeriformes; family Dendrocolaptidae; genus Xiphorhynchus; species Xiphorhynchus elegans. The sequence goes on from VZUH01002125.1 coordinate 69,571, forward strand.
CTGCAATTTTAAACTCACAGAAGGTCTCCCCTGGCTGATTTTAAAATGTAAGATATTTTCTAATGTTATTCATGTTAATGCCTTCATATTAAGGAAACAAACATAGATCTGTATTCAAATTGTTCCTTCAATTACACACCCATTGAAAAATTGGCTGTGCAATCTACTAAATAATTCTCAGGAAAAATTTGCATTCACATAGGAGCTGTTTATAACACTTCTTGATAATAATTCTTTTATGCTTTAAGGAAGGGGTTCAAAGCTGTCCTCTGCATAGGAGAATAATTAACATGTTTGAAGTCACAGGTGGATCTGCTTTCTTCACTGGACTGCAGCTAATTTGCTTGAGATATAGTTTTCTTTCTTTTGCTTTTCCACACCTAATGATGAACACAACAGAAGAGTTCTTGTGTGCTGTCAAAGATTTTCTCTCAGCTTGCCAGGATTCACCTTGATCCTGGGTTATTAACATAAAATATCTCAGCATTATCGGTATTTCCCCCATCCCCTGCAGGCAACTCTAGTCTAAAAAAATAAATGGATGTTTTTCTCCAGGGAACAGCTGGAGCAATTTTTGCTGGTTTTCTGACAGTGGATACATCTTAAAAGCAGTCTTCAAAGAGATGGTGGTGCTGTAGGAGTACAGATCCCCCTTACACTTCTTCAGCCTTTCTTGAAGAGCACTGAAACTGCTGTTCAAAAGAAATTCATTACTGGGAATTAGTTTAAATAGGTAGATATATCAAATAGATTATAACGTAAATCCTACATGATATATATTTATTACATTATCCAAACCAATCTGTGCCTTTTGAGGGGAATAAATGGTGAAGGATGGTGAATTTGCTCGCCCTTTTTTGAAGTTCAATAAGACCAAACTGCAACACCAATGATTATAACATTGGTAAGGTGCACTCCACAGATACTTCTGGGTATGTCTAACAAAACAGTACCTCAAGGTGGCTAAGAGAAATTAAGCAATATTTTTAAAATGTTTCTTTTTTTTTTCCTTTTCTGCTAAAGCAAACTATAACATTCAGAGGGCTTTTTTTATAACTTTTTTTTAAAAAAGGCCAGACATTTAGTTCAATCAATTATCCATCAAGAGTAGTAAGTTTGCGCCTCATAACTGGTTTTCTACAGTCAATGCTTAAACTGGATGAATCTGTACATAAAAGCATTTTAGTGTCATCATTTTAGCTTCTGTCACTTGAGTCCTTATTTAAACTTGAAGAACTCCCTTATAACTACATTACATTTCTTTTCATTAATGAAAATTACTTCCAAAGTTAATAAACCCTACACAGAATTCTGGCTAAAGTTGTACGTATTATCTTAAAACACTCCAGACCAACATAACTCCTGATCTAAATGGTCACCACCCTTTTCTGGGTCAGCTGGGTCCTCCTGTATTCAGGCTGATTTGTTTGAAGGGGCCAGGTCCACCACAGGGCCTGATTTTCACAGAAGTTCAGTCCTCTTTAATTGCTGTGTTCAGTTTCACAAAAAGACAAACAGGTCAAAGTCTTTGGGAATACAGGACAAGCATCTGTGTCTCTGGAGAAATTGATCTATAATGGTGTATTACATAGTTATTATTCCCAACACTGTTAATTCATTAAACAAAAGATTACCAGCAGTTTCTTATAACTGGGAAAATTTTTCCAATACAGTGGATCAAGAAGAATAAATTTGGAAGCAACAGGGGCAAAGACAATATGTCAGGTTTATTGGCTGTCCTGCTGCAATGGAAAGTCCCAAAAAGTGTCATGTAATATTTTTTATTGCCTTGCAAATGCATGACAAAACAGGTTTTGTAGACAACAAAATTATCAAATTATGTTCAAATAGGGAAATTGTTTAGGGGAATATGTTGCTGATATTCTAGCTGGAAAAGATTTAGCGACAAAATCTATGTTTTTAGAAGAACAGTATTTAGTAGAATTATTTAGGTTGGAAAAGATCTCTAAGATCATTGAGTCTAACCACTAAACCAACACTGACAAGTTCACCACTAAACCATGTCCACAAGTGGCACATCTACATGGCGCTCAATCCTGGATAAAATCTAGAGAGATGAGAGTAATGAAATGGTGCAAGAATTTCTACGTTCCTCCTTCTGTTACTGCAAATAATTAATGAGCAAGGAAACCATGTATTATGATCAGCAGAGATAATTGCTTTTAAAATTAAATATATATATATATATCTTTTATACAGAAATCCTACTATATTTGCTTTGAAAATAAGAGCTGTTTACATGCAAGTATGTATAGCCTCATTAGGACTTAGGGCAGATTACAGGTTTGCTAGTTGCACTCTTATTTAAAAATTCTCTTAGGTCACTTATTATTTGAAAGAAAGGAAATTCACTTATAATAGCATGGTGATCTTTATGTTCAAGATAACATATAGGAATTAATAATAGAAGATTGTTACCAATGGAAGCAGTCAAAAAAAAAACTAGAAGTCATGACTTAAAAGGAGCAGCTGAAGATAGGAGGCTTTTTCAGCTTAGAGAAGAGGAGACTGAGTGACCTCACTGCTGTCTACAACTTCCTCGAAGGGTCAGCAGAGAGGAAGACAATCTATTCTTTCTGGTGTTTAGTGATAGGACATGAGGGAATGATTTAAAGTTGTGTCAGGGGAAGTTCAGATTGGACATCAGGAAAGAGTTTTTCCCTTAGAGTGTGAACAAGCACTGCAACAAGCTGCCCAGGGAACTGGTCAAAATGGACATGGCCCCAAGCCTGTCCGTGTTCAAGAAGTATTTGAGCAACACTTTTAGGCATAATTTTTAGGCAGCCCTGTATGGAGTCAGGAGATGGACTTGACAGTCACAGAATCACCAAATCACAAAGTGGCTTGGTTTGGAAGGGACCTTAAAGATCATGTATTTCCAACCCAGCTGCAGTGGACTGGAACACTGGAACACCTTCCACTAGACCACATTGCTCAGAGCTCCATCCAACCTGGCCTTAAATACTTCCAAGGATGGGACATTTACAGCTTCTCTGGTTAACCTGTGCCAGTGCCTCACCACCCTCATAGTAAAGAAATTTTTTTTCTAATATCTAATTAAACCTACTCTCTTTCCATCTGAAGCCATTCCCCCATGTCCTGTCACTACAGGTCCTTGTAAATAGTCTCTCTCCATCTTTCTTGTAGGGCCCCTTCAGTTACTGGAAGGATGCAATTAGGTCACCCTGAATTCTTACCTTCTCCAGGTTTAGCAATCCCAACTCTCTTAGCCTTTCAGTTCTCTTAGCATTTTCTCCTCGGTCACTTCCAACTTGGGATATTCTGTGACTCAGTGATTGTTGATCAACAAGCCTTCCCATTAATAACATCATTTTTTCAAAGATCTGCAGAACTAGGATAAAAAAACCAGCCCTCTCTGTGAGACACTAAATCAGTAAAACTATTTGATTGTTGGGTTGGAACCAACTCAGGTGTGTGTGTATGTGGGGGGAATGGCACACAGAACTCATATGACTGGCCTGCAGCCTTATGGAATCCACATGGAGTGGGTGTCAGTCAAAACAGCAGCCTGGGAGCCCAACTAAACCTCTGGAACTCCTAACCCAGCCTTTGACTGGCTACCCCACCCCTTCCTCCCACCTGGGAGGCACTGAGTGGTCAGTGCTGGACAACCTGCCAGGGAGGAGTCATCACAGGTGGCCAAAGCACGTAAATGCAGCAGCATTTTCTCTTTCTCCTCTATAGCTCGTCATCACCATGTAGGACTCTTAGCACTAGCTATTTTTTCTCCTATTCTAATCCCTTTCTTTACTCCTTCTCTCTTCTTCTCTGTCTTTACTCCTGTTTCTTTTCTTAACATCTGTCTATCTTTTCTTTCTTAATATTTTGGGTATCTTAAAACCAGTGGGTTAGGTTCTGCTAAGTTGTGCAGGTTGGCGTGGGCTGGGTCAGTACTTTGTGGAATGCTCCACTTGGTTGTATGTTACCCCTTTTAAACTTTTGCCAAAAGCCTTATTTCCTCACATATTGAAAGTATTTAATGGTAAAATACGTCAGCGTTCTCTCTTTAGGCTATCTCAAGGTATTAAGTATCAAAGACTCTCAAAACATTTGGTGGGCATATTTTTTGGAGTCTTGAATATTTTTAAAAGTAATACTCCTACCTGAGCTTTTCACGCCAGGGCCAGGGCCTTACACCCTCATACCTGTGGTGGCAGATTTCTCATCTCATTTCTCATTGTGAACATGAGATTCTGCTCAGGTAAAGCCAGTTTGACTTGTCAAAATCAGTTTTCCTCTCTGCTGCTATGGTTCTGTGATAGCCTTGTGAGCCAGGCAGAAGAGAATGCTCTAACCCTACTGGAGTCATCTGTCACATGCTCCAAATAATGTGTGGTTTCCTTCTGCTGTGGTCAACCAAACTGAACTGAAATAATCTTCTCATTCCTCCAGCAGCTTTCTGAGTCTTAAAGATTTGATCCTGCAAGACAACAGGCATCTCAGATCTGTAGAAAAAGTTTGAATCAAGATGATAAGCATTTCAGCAAAAAGAGTGAACATGCTGTTCTTTCAGGCTACAACTTCTACAAATGTGCAATATTTAGTATGGAAGTTGCTTATTGTTACCATGACAGAGAAGCTTCCAATACATCTGCAATTTAAATGAAGTAAATTGTGACAGGGAGGCCAGTAATTTTAATAATAAGATTCTTTTCCTCATTCCTCAGTAGCAAGTTATAAACAACTATCTTTATAGTGTACTACAATTAATTAAACAGAAGATCATTAGTGTATGACTGTTGGCTTCTATTTTATTTCTCCAGAAATTAAATTTCAGTTTGCACACATTTCAAGTTAACTACACTAAACATGTATCACACCCCTTCAGCTTAATTTCACATGTAATAAATATTACTGCATTAAAACTATTGCCTGTGTCCCTGTGAAGACATTCCAGGTTAATATTTGACAAGGACATTAATAAATGTACTACAGTGAACCTACCAAAACTTTGGCTATTTATGAATTTCAAAACTGCAAACAAATCATACAAATAACACATTTTTTTGTGGCAAAGCAGAAAAGCTTAATAGGTGTTGGTGAAGAGATTTAGACTTACATATTATAAAAAATCAGCTATCAAAAGCATTAAGAAAAAAAACAGTGTATGGATTTTGAAGATGGCTTTATTGCAAAAACTCAAATCCAAACTCAAATTATTTCATGTGGAGTTAGGCAAGATGCTAATTGATATTTGCTTCTATTAAAATATACAGCTAGCTCAGTTCAGCTTCCCTAATGTAAGCATCAGGTGTCATTTGAGGTGTCTAAAGGATCTGACATGTTAGCAAGCACGTGGCAGGTATGAGACGAGACCTTTAGGAAACCCATGCACTTTTAAACTGGCAGCTGGAGACAGGTAGGTCCCAAGAGCAGCTTAAATGTCATCAGTTGTTTGGAAACTGGATTGTGCCACGGAACTCTGAAAATTTACTTTGCTAAAGATTATGGGAAAGATAACCTTCCCTCTTTGGGTATTGCTACAACAGGAGAAAACCAACCAACCAACCAACCAAACAAGCAAACAAAAAAACCAATTCAAAGTTCTGTTGGAAGTCAGCTCCTTTGAAATCTTAGGTCCACTTTTAACCTTAAAGGGTAATGTTTCTCTCACTTAAGGCAACGGTGGGACTTCCTTTCAAGAGCTCTTCTGAGATAGAAGACCAATTCCAGACAGTAGCAGCGGTGTGTAGGGTGATTGCACTTGCTTGGCACAGTGTGTGAAGGTACTAAGATTGGTGAGGGGGAGTGGAATGCCTTGCTGAAGGGCTGAAAGACAAGCCCATGTGGAGAAAAGAAGAGAAAGGAGTAAGCTTTTCTGCTCAGTGAAAATGTCTTCCAAAGGACAGAGAACCCTTCCATAGACCAAAAGTACTCGCCAATTTTTGACCTAGCTAAAGGTTACTGTATCTTTCTATTATGTTTTTTTGCTTTGATTTCCTTTCCTTTTCTGAAAATAAGAGGCTCTCTTGAAGAGAGTTAATTGCAAAAGCAGTAGTCATATATATTTCTAAGTGAGACGCCTAATGATTAAAAGCTCTTCTGAGGATCAGCTTGTAATTCTACAGAACAATTCAATCAATGTAATTAGACTCCTCTTTTTCTGAATTCTCTTCTGGGAGAGAACATCTTCTGCTACTTGTTACAAAGGGAAATTGGCCACATAACTTAGCCACTTAGCTGTTGTGAACATCCTCCAGTGGTCACACCTCCTAGACATGCCCCATACCTTTGCCATGAGCAAACAGGATCAATATGTGAATGGTGACTTCACATACAAGCAACCTGTCATTTCTATAAGCCTTCAGCCTGTGACTTCATCCTTTCTCTCTGACATTGGCAAGGCACCAGAAGCCCAATATGTGAAACATGCCTCTGAAATGAAATGGTCTTAAATCGTCTCTTTACGGCTTAAAAGGTAACAGAATACACAAGATAGAAACAAATGGGACATTCATACTTTTGTCCAGTGGTAGAGTTTCTTTATTAACCAAGCTTTTTAAGAATCTTGTTCAATTCTGCAAATATTATAAATATTAAATTCCAGATCAGCCAGAGAAGAGGTTGTTTTGTATTAAAAAAAATGTGCACTTGTATTTGGACATCTTTGACATGAAGCCCTTTGAGGCCCTAATAAGGTTCTTCTCATGCTCAGTTTTAACCAATGACATTTACAGGTCAGTGAATTAAAGTCTTAACATGAAAAAGCACATTGCTAACATGACGGAAAAGTACACCCACAAATGAATTTCAACAAGATTTTCTGCATTAATGATCTAAATACACTAATATTAGCAGAAGTGATGTAGGTTTCCACTAGGATCAACGTGACAGAATGGACAAAACCTCGCTTAATGCCATAAGTACATTACTCAAATTGTGTTTCTAATCTGTAAGTGCATTGTATCATTAGTGACTCAAAGGAAAGGGCAGAGTTTCCTACCCAATTCATTACAAAAGGAAAGTGACATTTAGAAGGTAGAATACAAGAAATGAGAATTGTATCTCACAGGTAGAGCCCTTTTTTTCTCTCATGAGAATTCTTTCATTTAAATAAGAGACAATATCGGAATTCTGTCTCACTAGCTGAAAATTATCAAACTGGTTTCTTAAAGGCACAGGGCATCTAGATGGAAGAGAGATGGTTACCTCTTCCTATTAATTCATGAAAGGGAAGTTTACTGGGTTTGTTTTGGCTTTGTTTAAATACTAGCTTGTACCCTTCAATGCATGTGAACAGCAAATTCCATTATAGTGTGAAAAATACTGTAGACAAAATTCTAGCACCAGCACTGGAAAAATTCACCACTGACCACCTTTTAACTCCATGGGCTACACATTTCTGGTGTTACTGAGAGACAAGGAAAGTCTGACCTTGTAAGGGTAATATAAAATGTGTGTTCAGTTCTAAGCATGTCAGTATTTTTATAAACACAGTGAGATGGGTTTTTTTTAAAGACTACTCCACATCAGCATACTACTTGCCATTTCCTCCCCAAAAGTGGGCCAATGTTCCACTTGCAGGTAGCGCTCTGACCAAGTTTGCTAGAGTGGACATTTCAAAACACTAAACTAGAGGATGGAGACAAAGATGATTGTATCAATTTTGTTATTACTTTAAATGTCAAAAACTAATCCAAATGCAGAGCATCCCTTACTGTGCATTTATTGCCCACATCCTGCTCCATGGTGCTTGGGGATGAACAGAATACCAAAAGCAGGATGTGAATTTCTGTGCTGACCATGGGGATGAATGCTTCATCTGACTCCTGTATGTTAAATGAGGGTTCAAGATATCAAGAGAGCAAATATCTGATGCCCACCTACAGAGCAGCAGCATTCCCTTCCCCAGAGAATATCCATATATATGAAAAGTGATTCCACAGAGCAAGTTGTGGACCCTTTGAACTAAAGAGTCAGCCAGACATCCATAGTTTGGCTTTGGTTCATAGCAACAGAAAGATTTATCCAAGATTTAATACTGTGGTGCATCAGCTGCTTACTATAACAAGTTTTCTGCTACACACTTTAAACATCTTGGAACAATGGAAAATAACAGTCCATCCACTCCTACCCCACTGCTCAGTGATTTTTTTGTACCAAAATTGAGTTTAGTTTTGCCTTGATACTGTTTTTTTCTCAAGTGGTCAGGACTCCCTGCCATAGGAATAAAATTTGGCACTTAAAAATTGGGAAGAGTGGTTTCTCTGCACACCAGTAATATCACAAAGCTATTTAAAGCTGTACAAGAAACAAGGATGGCACAGTGAATTTGTTCTCACTTTGAATTTCATTATTTCCCTATTTTTGGCTAGGGATGCAGACAGTTTAACCACACCTGCCTTCCCTGCTACCCAGGAGCAGGTGCCAGCCCTGATGCCTCGCTGGAGTGACTGGCTTTGCCTGCAGTAAGGCTGGGGAGAGGGCACAGCTGCATGGAGACCCAGGCTAAGGGAGGGATGAGGGAGACCCAGGGGGAGACCTCACTTCTCACAACCTTGGTGTCACTTAAACTTCTTATTACCATTCATTTCTTTAAGACAAAGCCAAGCCTCTGAAGAGGGGAGGAGCTTTGATTTATATGGTCTTGATAGAGCTCATCCAATCTATATTATTTGGCCAAAAATCATAGTTTTTCTATGGCAGATGCTTGTCACTAACATGCTAAACTGAGACTTCTGTTACAAGGATGATCTGCTCCATGATCTTCCTAGGCACAAAGGTGAGGCTGACAGGTCCATAGTTCCCAGGGTCCTCCTTTCTGCCTTTTTAAAGATGGGTACAATGTCTTACTTTTTGCAATCACCTGTGTCTTCACCTGGTTGCCAGAACTTTTCAAATATTATGAGCCCTCAAAAAAGATGAGAAGGACTTTTTGCAAGGACATGTAATGATAGAACAAGGGGGAATGGCATAAAAACTGCAAGAGAGTACGTTTAGTTTAAATGGTAGCAAGAAATTCTTTACTGTGAGGGAGGTGAGGCATTGGTTGCCCCGAGATGCTGTGGATGCCCCATCCCTGGAACTGTTCAAGGCCAGGTTAGATGGAGCTCTGAGCAACCTCAGCTATTGAAAGGTGTCCCTGCCCATGACAGGTGGGTTGGAACAAAACTGAGCTTTCAGCTCCCTTCCAACCCAAACCATTCTATGATTCTATGACTCAAGACGAGGGAAAAAAGTTCAGCCTCATGTGTGCTTGCTTTGAACAGACTGCCCTCTAAAGTTGACACAAGGCACTTCTTTAATTAATGACCAAGATTTATGATGCCAAAAGGCAAAACTGACCGTTTGTACTGAATAAGGAATTCTTTTGGGCTAAGGTCAGCAGCACTACTTGTTGACTGGAAAGAAGTACTATCTATGAAAAACAGGTTCAGGAAGAGAACTACTATGCTATGGCTTATACATATCTTTCTTCCATAACTTATTTTTAAACCCTTTTGAACTCCTATCCATATATCATGCTTATAGGACAATTCCTAGCTCACACAGAACCTACTAAGACAGAGCATTTAACAGTGTGCTATTACTTTTCAGTGTCTAAATGCTTTGCAAAATTAAAGTCCTAGAAAGAATCTGATTGTGTTGAATTTGTCAAATACACAGACTTGCCTTCATTTTTAGTCCCACACATGTCCATATACGGTTAGAAATGGGATTAGACATTGCCAGATGACTCATTTTAACAACTTCTAGGACAAAAGCAAAACAGCATCAGGTTGTAATTATGATTTCCTGAATCTATTCATGAAAAGGAAGTGTTTATGCAAATCATCTTCCTACTGGAAATTACAGAATAACTCCTACGGAGCTGGAGGAGGTTACACCAAGGGTGGAACACTGAAATAGTACAATTTGTATGATGCCAAAAGGAAGGAAATGCAGCAGTTCTGGAGTTTTTGGGTTGGGTTGGGAGGAATTAATTCTTCCTGTCAACTCCCTCATCCCCTTTTAAACATAATTAATACCTTTGCCAGTAAAGCAGGGTTATCAAATAATTTCAGAACTATCACAGTCAGCCTGTCTCTAACTCACAGGGGTTTATGGTAGGGCTTGATAACTGTAGATCTGCTTTTTAAACATAATTTTGAGCACCAGTACCTACCTCTCTCCCTTTCCATCCCCACCACCCACCAAAGATAAGGAAATGCTTTATAATGAAAAAGGCAGAACAAAGGGAGAATTCAGAAGACTTAATGTCAGTACTTTATTTTTTTAAGCATCAAAAAATCAGAGTAGCCAGGAAAACATCTGCATGAAAATATATAAATTAATTGACAATGACTCATTAACCAATTAATATTACACACTATTATAAGAAAAAGTCTTTTCAAATTTAGCTTAAACCATGTGAAAATGAAAAATGGATTCTTCTTTAAAAAACCCCACTCTAGATTCCATACTGTCCATTTTTACACAGACAAAATAAGAGAAACTCAATTTATGGGCCCTCTAAAATGAAAATATGATGTTTAAGTCAACATAAGTGTCCTTCCTTGGCCTTTTCTCTCTACAAAAATCTGAACGGGTATTGAGGAGTTACAACCACACAAATACATACTTAGTCTGCCAGCAGAAAGGACTTCTGGTTTAATGGCATTTACATTCCCATCAGTGAAATTATAGAGCTGTGTAATCTGCTCTCTGCATAGTTATTTTTTATTATTCTTTTGGAATGCGTTCAAGGGGAAAGTAGGTCAAAACTTTTGAAGAGTGATTGGCCTGCATTTTGTACACTTAGCAAATTCTGTTGCCTATAAAATCACTGTCAGCAAAATGTTCTGGTTGTAAGGTCATCTTATCAAAGTAGCAGCCACTCAGTTTTAATGCAGGTGCAGGGATTGCTGTGCTTTACTGTATAAAAGTGAAAAAAAATTGTTTGATTGCAGCAATGATTTTGTTACAGCACTGTCATAAAGCAAGTAGAGAACTAGAGAAGCCCTGGAATTGATAGCAGTCGATGTAGATGTAAATGCTATCTTATGCAACCATATATTGTTGCTTGTCTTAGTGTCTCAAGCTTACAATTAAAAAAGCTTCCAGCATGAACTTCTGACAACATGAAGGACTTGGGGGTGCTTTTCATCACGTGAACATGGCCTGGCATGTGCCCTGGGAGCCCAGACCTCCCCCGTGTCCTGGGCTGCATCCAGAGCAGTGTGGGCAGCAGGGCAGGGAGGGGATTCTGCCCCTCTGCTCTGCTCTGGTGAGGCCCCTCCTGCAGTGCTGCCTCCAGCTCTGGAGTCACAGCACAGGGAGGACATGGACCTGTTGGAGTGTGTTCACAGAAGGCCACCAAGATGATAAAAGGGATAGAAGACCTCTGATATGACGAAAGATTGAGAGAATTGGAATGTTTCAGCCTGGAGAAGAGAAGGCTTTGGGATGATCTAGTTGAAGCCTTCCAGTACCTGAAGGGAGACTACAAGAAAGATGGAGAGAGGGTATTTACAAGGGCCTGTAGTGACAGGACCTGGGGGAATGGCTTCAAACTGAAAGATTGGATATTGGGAAGAAATTCTTCCCTGTCAGGGTACTGAGGCAAAGGAACACATTACTCAGAGAAGCTGTGAATGTTCCATCCCTGGAAGTGTTTAAAGCCAGGCTGGATGGAGCTCTGAACAACCTGATCCAGTGGAAGGGAGATTGGAACTAAATGATCTTTAAGGTCTCCTCCAACTTAGACCATTCTATGATTCTGTGAGAGAGTTTAGGTTTGTGACCATATAATGATATCCACTGCCGACCAGAAGCTACAGAATATTACCTAGCAATCTGAAAAGGGAAAACTGCTTGTGGAATATTGATCTCAACAATTTAGGTTCAGCTGCCACACCAGAAAAAAAAAACCACTCCTAACACACATACACTAAAACAACAACACACAAAAAGACCCCTGTGGGAAAGTGCACCAGGCCTGTGGATTTCTTGACAGAGCAAGAAGAATTTGGCCTTGGCCAGATTGTTGTGTACCCGTGAAGATAAACAAGAGGCACAAGATAAGAAACCTGGATGAGTTTGTACAGAGACAGTTGTTTATAACTGTGGCTAATAGATTGTTTGTGTGTAATGAGCACCAGTAATGTTAGTGAACGTACATTTAAGAAAGTTATAAAAGCAGCTGTGTGAAGAATAAATAAACCTTAAACTTTAATCCTTAAACCATAAACCTTATTGCTTTACTTTTTATTCATAAACCTTATTGCTTTACTTTTTATTCATAAACATTATTGCTTTACTTTTTATTCACTCGGGATGAATGCCTGATTTTTGTTGTGTCCAACTCAACAACGACAAACCCCCACCTTCACACATGCCAAACAATGTAAATACCAACTGGGAGGGATTTATAAGAAAGGCACTTTATTTTGGACTGGTACACATCTGCTAGCAGTTTGCCAAGGAAGTCAGTGAAAGGAAAAAACAATGAGAAGGCTTGGAAGCCACAAAACAGTGCCGAGCCAAGGGGAACAAGGAAGTGATGTGAGGAGTTTTTAGTACACAGCATAGTGGTAACCACTGTAGCAAGTGCAAAGGATTCCCATTAGCCTGCCACGCTGCTCTGAAAGCAGCCATGGGAACCACAAAGGCCTTGAACTTCCGATGGCTCACAACCACACACTTTTCCACCAAACCCAGTCGAAGTGAGACTACATGTGAAATTTTTGCAAGTAAAACAGGACCAGATGACTCCTTTCCATTTTGAGTAGCTTAGGAACTCTTCTACCTCCTTCCCCCTTTTCTCCACCAAGCAGTGGAAGAACCCCACCCCTATCATGTTTGGGGGAAAAAATATCCTGCAAAAACATCAGTACTTGAATCTGTGCTTTCTGATTCCTTGTGACCTTCAGCTATGCTGTATCGCATAGTGTTGATATTTAAATGTGTCTGAATCCACATTAGCAACAAAATGTTTTAAAAGACATTTGTCACAGAGTTCAAGCATTTCAGGCAAAGCAGGAACTGAATAGTTTCATTCAGCTACACATGGGCCACACGTGTAAGTTTCTGAGCACATCATCCCAAATGGGTATGAAAGGCTTTTATTATGATGGATTTGTGCTGGATTGTCCTGCTATGCTATGTGAAATCTTGTCAAAGCCTTGAATTATGTCTATTACTGTTTCCTGTAAAAGTATAGCTCTTGGCAAATACTGACATCACTATTGCCACGTTTCCAGATAGACCAAACAAAGTTAAACTGCAGAAAAAGCAATAAATCATCACTATCTCCAAACTTAGGTGAAAGTCTACAACAAACTTACTCTGTGGATTTGTTTTTCATGTATTCACAGCAGTAGAGCTGTCTCATGACAGGTTGTTTCGTCAACTGCTTAAAAAAAAAATGATTAAAAAAAAGCTTACAGAAAATGGATGCACAAACTGTGTTTAAATTTAGAGAAATGTAGAGAAGTGACAGCAGGAAATAATTATTTTGGAAAGTTAGTTTGTAGCTGAGGTGTGTGGAAGGAAGATGATAAAACCACTGACATGAGGTGCAACTGGAAGTAAAGATGACATCACCCACAGTATGATTTCCAGTATACCAGTTTTCACTGGCAGGGAGTTTTAAACAAGCTTAAACAGTGTATACACAGAGAGTTGCAGAGCCAAGTAGCCATACCACAGCAGGTTCTATGTCCATTAGAAAAGCATGTCTCTACAGGCTCCTGAGATGGGAAAGTGAAAAGGGAGGTTCTGAGCTAAGGTGAAATTTCTGAAGAATCCTCTGCCACTTAAATAAACTACACCAGTACTAGTTGATTCCATACTCTGCAGTTTTGCAACTATTTCATCCTAGATAAGTCCTTCTTTAGATCTTCAGAATTCTCTTAAGTAAAATATTAATATAGTGATTCCTACTGAAAATCCATGATGTTTTCACTGTCTTAATGGTGCTCCAGAAGTACTTTTGATGATTCCAAATTATCATCCTGGTTGCAGCTGCGTTATGGACTTAGTAATCTCTTCACAGCAGTCTGTCAGCCAAGAAGTGCCTAGGCCAAGTTCACTACATGGTGATGGAGAAACCACAGCAAAGCTCAGGATGTGTGTGTTACACCTTCCGAGGGACAGCTGCACAGGCTGGCATCTAAATATAGCAACCATGCTGGCTAGGATTACTGAGAGAGCTGGAGCGTATCAAACCATCTTGATCTCATATTCTCTTTAAGGCAAAAGATTGCCAAAGTCATCAAGCCACAAGTCAAGTCAATGTAGAAAAAGAGTACTGCCCCAGGAATCCAGTGATTTGGAGATGGAGTTAGAAACTTTCCCTAACTTTATGAGTGCTTTTCTACATACAGACTGTACCCTGGACTTCCTTTTCTCACCCTACTCTTTTTTTCTCACAGATTTTGAACTGAAAGCAGGTGATGCTTTATGTAGATGCTTATACAACCATCAGCAAAATTAAAATATTGCACAAATCATTATGAAGCTTATGGACTGCAAAAGAAAGTACAGTTTTTCATGGGATCCCAAAGGAACCAGACACCATGGGGCAAGCAAAATGCAATAGAAGCTGACATTTGTGTCCTTTAAGTTCCTTATTATAAATCTGTACATGCAACTCACAAGAAGTGTATTTTAGAGCAGAGATAACAAGTCCTGTGGCCATGTTTTGTCATTTTCAACTCTGCCATTCAGACCCTCCTCCTTCCCCTTTGGCCTATTGTCACACCTGTGTCCTTTTCCCCTCGTGTCCATTTCCATATTTCAGCATTATTTTACATTCAGTTGTTGACGTACAGCACCATGAGCCAAAGCCTGATCTCATGGAAGTGGGTGGTTGCTCTGCAACTGCCCTTTAAGGAACCATTTGGTCTTGACTTCATTGCCTGTTGTTCCTCCAGTATGAAAAAATATGGGACTTTTATCATTGTCTCTCTGAGAGTATAAAGAGCAATTATTCTGTGCCACAGGTGTTATATTTATAGTCATAAAGACAAACTCACACTTCAGCTACAGACAAGTAGCACTGCAATGTTTAATAGTATTGTCACCTTGTGCAAAATTTCACCTACCTGTCCAAATTTCTTCCTTCACTGATTTTCTGTCATAGTCTCCAATTCCTCCTTTTACTTTGGCTTCTAGTTTTGAAGACAAGAAATCCAAATATGTTGGATAAAAAGTTTTAATGGAAATTTTTTTTAATAGCATATTTTTCCATTTAATGTGAAAGATTTCTTTTCACAGTTGAAAGGTTATAGAGATATCTGATTTTAAAGACAATCCCCTTTAGAACAAAATAAAGAAAAGAAAAAACAGATGTTTCAGACACTTTGGAGTAAAAAAAACCCAGCATTTTCTTTAGTTATTCAAAATCAGTTATGTAGAATAAAAGTATCTTATTTGGACAAAAGAAAACCCCAAACAACAAGATAGCTACCATATTTTCTTTTGCTATTCAAAATTGGTTATTTAGTTATTAAAAAAATCAGATTTTCACATATATAAATTGTCATGTTTTAGGTTTCTCTGTCTTCTTTCTTAATATCCAGATAAAACTGTCAATTCTCTGTCTTCTTGTATGAAATTATTCCCCACTCCCCTCTTTACTGTGAAAACTGGTGCCTCTTGTACAAGCCAGGTGTTTCCCTGACTCCTTCTCTTCCTACATCACCACATCACACTTGGTTCCCCTCATTTGCCCAGTTCACTTATTCCTTAGCAGTTTTGGGGCAATTCGAGTAATTCTTTGATAGTGGCATCATTAAAAAATGAAACACAAAACTTTCTAGCAAAGTGATAGCAGCAAAGAAGCATTTACAGTTTTTATGAAATTTTCATTGCAAGCATCTAAACACACACCACAATAGCATTTAAATATGTGGTGAATGTATATACACATGCACACTGCTGCTAAACCAGATGAAGATAGATGGAACATATCCAATCAAAGTAATCAGGGCTCCATTGTGCATTAACAGTGGAGACAAACATCAACACTCTGAATGTCCCATTCTCTCTTCTTCTTCCCCGAGGTTGTATTGCTGAGAACGACACCATATGGTATGGGATATCCCTTGAGTCAGCTGGGGTCAGCTCTGCCCCTTCCCAACTCCTCGTGTGTGGGTGAGGAGTGGAAAAGACCTTTGCTGTGTACCACCACTGCTCAGCAATAACAAAGTCATCTCTGAATTACCAACACTGTTCAGGACAAATCCAAAATACAGCCCCATATCAGTTACTGTGAAGAAAATTAACCCTTCCCCAGCTAAATCCAGCGTAACACTGAAGGATTAGTGAACTATAGTCTGCAGTGGTTGCAGTGTGTATTTTAGCAGATACAGATTAAAGGAGTCTTAATTAGGACCTTACACAAAAACCCATGGGAGTGAAGTTGGTTTTGTTCACTTCAGATCAAACATTTCTGATGCACCTACAATAACTTTTTCATCTGAGCTTAAGTTGGATGAAGAGTCCTTCTTTGCAGCTGCAAAACTGGTGTGAGACTGGAATCAGGCTTGAGTCAGAGACTTCTTTCTTCTACACAGTAGAAAACATGTCACACAAGTTTTTTTGGACAGAAAGTTTCCAAATGCTACCTTCAAATGATGTTCCCATTGCACAGTATCTTGGAAAAACAGAATGAAGTAGGATGAAGTTTGTTAATACTCTATGCAATACATATAACACAATGACTTGCATTAGTACCTAGTCACAGCAGCAGGATAATAATTTCAATTTGTCTTTTGAATAGTTTCACATTTTCTTTATTAGAAAATACAATTTATTGTCTTCAATGGAGTTTTGATTAGGGTTAAAATCAGTCCAGTGCAGTAGATCTTATACCCTGTACACATTTAAATATAGATTTATTATTTTTATTCCCAGACATCTATATGCAAATTTTTATATAAATATATATATGACCCTGTTAGCTTTGAGCAGGTGTTAGGTTTCTCTGGTTAAGAAAATTAAGAAAATTAAGAAAAAGTTTAAAAACTGTAATAAAACCAACAGAATTCAGTTCTGCTCCTGGATCCAGCATCTAGACCATGGTCCTATCAAGGGTGTCTCAGAGGGCAATGGAGTCAAGCCATAAATATCTTTAGATCATCATGACAAAGATGATGACACTGATTGTAGTGGCTTTATCTGGTTAGTTTTTTTTGATAAGGAGAAGGGTAGCTTCTGTTAGAAGCTGCTAGAAGTTTTCCCCTATCCTATAGAGCCAATGATAGTCAGCTCTGAAGAAAACTTCCTGATTTTGAATCATAGTAACGTCCCTGAGTGAGACTATTTAAGAATAGGAGTTGTTACGTGGTTGGAATTTGCAGCCATGGATTAACAACACAGACATCAAGGTCAGTGGAGGAGGAGAAGGAGAAGGATGGACCCCACGGTGATGAGACATTGACCAAATGACTTTCCTCACACAACACCACACCACACAAGGTTGAGGGTGAAGGTACAAAAGACATGCATTCAACTGGGGCTCAGGGCTCAGGCTCTTATAGGGTTCCGAGGGAAGGTTCTGGAACCTGGACATGATTGGATAGGAGTGGGGGTGGAGAATATAACTTGGCAGCCAAACAACCAATCTCCAAAGACGGGAAAATGAACCAACAGGAAAACAGATTCCAGGGTAAAGGTGGGAAACTGTGAAGAGGAAGAAGATAACATGGAGGAGAACCAGGGATAAAACAACAAGGGATCCATCATATTGGAGATTAACCTGAGGGGTTCACATAGGGAGATAACCATGGAGAAAACCATAAACAGGGACGTTACAACTTTTAACAGACACCCATATGTGAAACAGCCCTTGATATCAAAAGGTGTCCATGGACTGCTATCTTGTACCCCCAACACCACAGGAGCAGGGAAAGGACTCAAAGCTATGATTTCCCTAGCGACCGTGGTGCAGACCATGGTGACCTGAGTTGTCCCCTCAAAGCCCATGAGTCCATCGGGGTTCAAAGACCCCTCTGCTGGAGCAGGAGAATGTATCAAGGAGGCTGTTACCTCGAGGGAGGCCCCAAGATGGAGCAGAGTCCTGCAAGAGATTTGTGGCTGGGGCCCATGGAGGGAGAAACCTATGCTAAGAAGGTACAGCCAGCTTCTCTATAAGAGACTGCTTCCAATGGAATGACCACGGGAGAGCAGAAGACTGTCTCTTGTGGAAGTGACCCCACGGAAAATCAGGGGAAGGACTCAGAGCTAAAGACCCCCCTGTAACTATGGTGGGAACTGTGGTGAAATGGGCTGTCTCCTTAAAGTCCACAGAAACAGCAGATTTAGGAGAATGGCCGCTTAAAAGTTTTGAACTTACATCTACATGTGGCTAAAGCAAAAATTGACTCTGGAGGGTGGTTGGAAAATTGTTTCTAAACTGTTTTTATTTCTTATTTCTAGTTTGTAGCTTGTTGGTAATAAATTTAAGCATTATTCTGAATCTGCTTTGCCCATGGTAATTTATCAAATCTTCTCTCCTGGCTGTTATCTCTAATTGTAAATTTGTAGCTTCGGGGTTTTTTCACTTTCCCTCTGGAAGGTGTAAGGGGGGGTGGGGAGAGGCCCTGAGTGGTTTGGATGGACACTGAATGTTCAGTCAGGGCCAAACCACCACAGTTTTTGGTGCCATGATTCAGATTCGGCCAAAAATGCCACAGTTTTTGGTGCCAAGACTTGGATTCAGCTCAAACCTCCACACTGATCCATAGAGCTTAGCAAGGAGTCAAGTTGCTCTGAAGAAAAGCCACCGAAACTGAGGACTGTAATTGACCTTTGTAAGGAGAAAACACCAGAATAGCAGGATCAGGTCAGTATTTCTACAAGGAGTTTTCAATTGTCGTTATTGATACCTGTGCAATGACAAAATGAGTCTTTGTTTTAAAAATACCAACTTCTTATTCTCTTTCAGTCCTGGTTCTAAGTAGGGTCCTTGAGCTGTACATGAGGAAAGGGTCATCTTCACTCTTCAGCTGCCCCTGCTGCCAGATGATCACTTATATTTGCAGGCAGGGGTTTCACATGGAGACAGCATGTGGCATCCTGGTCCCTACTCTTCTGCCTGCTAGTCTTCTCCCATGGACTCCTTTCCCATGGGAATCCTGCTTTGGTACCACCCACTGCCTCATCCAGTCCTAGAGCCTAAAGACGTGACTCACTATTCCACAGGCATCCCTAAAGACCCGAAGGGATATTTGCTGACTGAGGACAGGGGACCATGTCAAACAACTTCAGTAGCATTTCTCATGATGTTTCAGTGGTATATTTCCAACCACCAGTGCCCATTCCTGTTGCACAGACACATACAGGTGCAAAATTTGACTACAGCAGTGAATTAGAACTTAAAGACTGGTTGATACCACTGCAAAGAATGTTATAATAGTGGGATTTTTTTGAGAATAATTTGTTGAACCTTCAAAAGTGTGCATAAGTCAAGAAATCATTATCGTGGAATAATAAGTGGCATTAGAACTTTAGTGGTATTTGTTATAAATATATAAACAGATATGTCTGCATTTTAATGTATTTATATAATGTGAGCTACTGCATATTATAATAACACAGATATACTCAGTTATATAGGGAGACATATAAAAAGGAAAAAATGCACAATACTGCAACTCCACGTGTTTTTAGAAACACAAAAGATTTTTGTTCAGACTCCAATATTTCTGGTGGAAATACTTTGCAAGACAGGCATGTTTTCCATTAACCTAAATACTGTTAGCTCCAACAGAAAACACACTGCTAAGAAAATTATTTCACCATGCACCATTCAAAACTATCATTCTACACATCTGCTTACGGACCTGTGTATTGTAACCTGTTAACGTTAAAATACCAGTCTAATTACTTTTTAAAGTTATTTGTTTATTCTGGAAAACTAATCCACAAATTCATGTTAATTCACAGACAGTAAGTCTGAGATCCACAAGACAGGCTTGATCCAGAGCATATTAAAGTCAATGAAAGTTCATTGATGTCAAAGGATTTCAAATCACTAACTAAAATAAGGTATTCCAGCACGCTTTTGTTCATCTTGGTGGATGAGGGGAGAGAATTGTCTCTTTCTCTCTTTTTCTTTCTCTTTTTCTTTCTCTTTTTCTTTTTCTTTTTCTTTTTCTTTCTCTTTCTCTTTCTCTTTCTCTTTCTCTTTCTCTTTCTCTTTCTCTTTCTCTTTCTCTTTCTCTTTCTCTTTCTCTTTCTTTTTTCTTTATCTCCTTTTTGTTTTCTGGCTTTTTCTTCCTTGTTTCCTTCCTTCTTGTTTCTCTTTTTCTTTTTCTCTCTCTTTCTCATTTTCTTCTTATTCTTCCTTGTGTGTTTCTTCAAACCAACTGAATAACTGCATTGTGAAAATTCAGTGACACCTCAACACAAATTTTTTTTTACTAGAGCTGTGTCAGTGCATTTGTGGCCCCTAAAATGGTATGCTGGTCTAAGAAACATAGTACTGGCAGTCAATATATCCCACATCTTCAAAGGCACAGCTCACAGGCATTGTGGCCTGCACCACTGCAAAATGTTGCTATGGTTTGTTTTTCCTGTGATACAAGCTTTGTTGTCACTGTGCAGTATCTCACTGGTTTTAATTGTTCCAGAACCCTCCCTTCAAATTTCTACTTTTCATATGAGAAAACATGTATATACTTTCTTGGTTTATTTCTGAAATGTTTGGCTTGCTATTCATTTAGGTGTGCTATTTTCTTACCCACAGTCAGTAAAGGGAGGTGTAAATCACAGATGATGTGGACTCAATTAACAAAAAAAGTACAAATAAATGAAAAAAAAAAAGTTTAATTTTTCAAACTCAATTCTTTAAATACATTAGACAAAATTTAAAGACTTTGTATTTCTTTGGCTTGTTTTATTGCAGATGTAAAGGACATCTTGCAACTAAACCACGTAGGTTTTACCTAGAATTTGAGCACCCCTTCACAGGACACAATATTATTGCCTAAGAACCAAGCAAAGCCATTCCTTTGAGGCATCCAGAGTACTTTTATTTCCAACACACACTGAATAGTCCTGACATAACAATATTTTTGAGCCACATGAAATGAGTGACATTAGAGTCTATAAACAACTTCCCCGGCAAGTGACACCTTGTGAACTGAGGCAGCTCCACTCTCCTTTTGGAGTTCCTCTTTTCCACTCATTTCTTGTCTTTCTACTGGAAGGACTTCCAATATAGAGAGTCTGATAAAGACTTTGTTCTTACATACATGTGCATGCCCAGCCACTGAGCCTGGGAGGAGCATTTG
Organism: Xiphorhynchus elegans; assembly: GCA_013401175.1. NCBI lineage: Eukaryota > Metazoa > Chordata > Aves > Passeriformes > Dendrocolaptidae > Xiphorhynchus > Xiphorhynchus elegans. Next base: position 90,834 of record VZUH01002125.1, read on the forward strand.
CTTGCCCACTGGACTGATCTCTAATGGACACTCATTGCTGCTTTCCCTGGATAGTTATAGACATCAATAAGATCTTTTCTCAAGGCTGAACAGGCCCAGGTCCCTCAGCCTTTCCTCATAAGAGTCATGTTCCAGCCTCTTAATCATCTTTGTAGTCCTCTGCTGGGCCCGATGCAGGAGCATCATGTGTATCTTGTCTTGAGGAGCCCAGAACTGGACAGCAATATGGTTTGTGGAAACACTCCTAGAGCTCCATTTATAATACTGTTTCTCATGTTCTTTCGATGGGAATCAGAGGGGGGGATTCAGTCTAAGCATATAAGATAAGAGCAGACTAGAATGAGCACAACATGCCTTCATTGAAATTGATTGGAGTTGTGTTATGGACATAGCTCGTATATGATCAGCTACTGAGCATCCCGATGGCATAATCTAAATTCCAGCTGATATGAAGTGTTCTGTTACCCTTAAACAAACACCCTCAGCTGATTGGAATTTCTCATAGGCTGCAAAGCATAAATGTTCAGACACCAAGGGCTGAACTTCTCTGCAGCAACACATGTCTAAAGTGATATTTGTATATTTAAAGAAAACAAAAAACCTCATATAATCCTCAGCAATTCCAAGGAAAACATTTGAGTTTATGCAATTCTGACATTATACTCCATTACACAATGCAAACAGGGTCCAGAAACATCTGAAATAATGAAAACATTAGCTATGAGATCCAGAGTGGATCTTGCAGACTATGTTCAGATGTTTGTAGTGTAGCTCTAGTGACTTTTAGGTCCAGGAAGGTTTCTCAGCACAGATTTGGCACAGTGCAACCCTTTCTTGATACCATCCTGCAAAAATTGCTGAATGTAAAAGAATAATATTTTGTCCTCTTGTATTCATCTTACAACTAGTAAAGATTTGCCTTCAAAGAAGTCTCTTTGCTTTGAACATGTGAGTAGATGTATTGAGTTTTCTATCCTCTTTCAGAGACTCAGTTGTCTGACAATCCTGTATTCTTAAATAGCATTGAATATCTAAACAACCATGTTTCAAAACTCAGAAATTCAGGGGTTTTCATTAACTCCCTCTGGGAAGAAACAAATATTCAAACAACAAATAATCACCACTTGTGAGGCATTAAGATCCAGTTCAGATTTTCATGGTATCTCTAACACCTAGAGCATTTAAAAATTTTCAAGATGGGAACAACACGCCTATGGAAGTACAGTTGTTCAATTTCCACTCTGATATAGTACAGGAGATAAAAAGAAAGAACATCATGACTAAAGAACAATGAAGTCTAAGATCTCTAAAGGTGTTCCTCTCCTAGAGGAGACTTCTTCTACCAAACACATTGAGAGCCTAGAATTAGGCACCCTTAATTCAAACCACATGCCTTAACTTCTAGATACTTTGGTGATCTCATCTCTCAGTCATGGTGTGCAGTTGTGTATTGTACAATCCTCCCTTTCATTTTGAGCTGGGACTTGTTTAATAGGACAGCTCTTTCAAAGTGTGTTTTTTCACAATACATATGAAAATAGGTATTAATTGCTCATATTCTGCTCCCAATATTGCATTTCACTTCAGGACCAGTATTTTCAAATGCACCTTCAAAAGATGATTAAGAACTAATAACTGTAATAAATTGAACTCCTTGCATATATCACATACAGTGTCCTGTAATTTTTTCACTTATTCTGCATAATAGTGTCTCATTGCTTCTATTACTTACGCAAACGTCCCAAAATTTTGCATATAAATAACTCCCATTTACTTGAAGACAAGTTACTCATATCCTGCAGTAGAAAAAAACTCCTGTTTACATTTCACTACAGATTTTTCCTCAAAAACTCAAGAGTGTTTGTTCTTTAACATAAAACCAAGAAACTCACCTACTTTTCTGAAGAACTTGCACAAGCATCAGTCACAAATGAAGGAACAGAAGAGCTGAAACATTGGGAGGGGAAAAGTTTCAAGGTAGTCCTTCATGCTTGGGAGGAGATTATCACTTCAAAGCTAAAAATGTGTGAAGAGACATGATGAACTCCCTCATCATTACTCTTCAAATCCATTCCTTGAACTGCTGCTTGCCTTGATTAGAAAATGTTAAAATTCACTATCTGGCTAAGGTGCTGATTCTACTGTGCATCATGTTAGAAATTATTGTTCTTATTCCATTTTACATTTGCCCTGTACAAGGGGCAAGTTTTCTTTTTGACTTGGACAATGAGGCACTACAGCAATGTAAAGATGTTGTATTAACATGTATGATAGAACAGGAAAAAGTAAGATATAATATTTATGTACTATTAACAACATAAAGCCAGCTTCTTATGCAGTTTCTCTGCTCATTTGGGGAAGCATCTCACTCCACAATTACATCATAATAATTGATGATTTTAAGCCTGTTCTCAACAGAAAATAGAGTTCACCTATAAAGGGTAAAATAAATATAATACATACAAATATATTTGTACTTAGTAAAAGTCATATGTATTATTTGCCTGATATCTTTGCTGAAGTCTCACATCACTTTATTCTGTTCTTTAATCAACTATCTCCATAGAAGGAAAATATGTCATAGAAAGAAAATATGTCAATGATCAGAAAGAGCTAAGCTCCTTCTGAAGCCTCAGCAAGGGCTAAGCATGCTCTTATAATTTTTATTATCAACAGGTATTAATTCAATTTTATACAGTAAAGGTGAAAATTTCCATCTCCAGACAGAAAATTACTATGAGTTTAGTCTAAAAGAGAAATCCTGATTTCATGTGGGATTGTTATGCATTGAAAGAGAAGGTTTACGAGGTGACCTAATTGCAGCCTTTCAGCACATAAAGGGAGCCCTACCAGAAAGATGAAAAGAGACTGTTTACAAGGGCCTGTAGTGATAGGACAAGGGTGAGGACTTCAAACTGAAAGACAGCAGGGTTAGATTAAATATTAGGAAGAAGTTCTTTTCTTGTGAGTATGGTGAGGCACTGGAACAGGTTGCTCAGAGACTCTGTGGATGCCCCAACAGTGGAAGTGTTCAGGGCCAGGTTGGATGGGACGTAGAACAACCTGGTCTCATGGAAAGTGTCCCTGTCTGCAGTAGGTGGGTTAGAACTAAGTGGTCTTTAGGGTCCCTTCAAACCCAAACCATCCCATGAGTATGATTTTCTGAAGAGTTGGTGTCTTGGTTTTAAGACAATGTTTCCAGGGAAAGACCTGAGATGGAATAGAGAGCCCTCTTTTCCCAGACTTAATGCAAATTTAAAAATAAATTGAGACTCACAAGGAATGAAGCAGAAACAAAGTGACAATGTTTACTGAAAACCAAAAGGCAAAACCAAAAACAAACTACAAGTACACAATACCAGAGGTAAAAATTTCACCTGGAAAAGTGTCTTTGTCCATGTCTCTGTTGAAAAATCAGCAACTGGGGAATCCTTCAGTGTGGTCACAGCCGCAGCCAGAAAGTGGCACTGGCAGGATGTTCTTGGAGGCAATGGGGGTGATGGTGGCAATGGTGGTGATGATGGTGATGGTGATGGTGGCGATGGTGGCGATGGTGGAGATGGTGATGATGATGATGGTGGTGATGGTGGTGATGTGGTGACAGCGGCCACAGCCAGGCACTGGCAACCCTCAGAGCGGGGCTGCGATGGCAGAAGCCCTGGTCCTGGCGTGGCTGCCGCAGTGATGGTCCTCAACTTTGGTGGCTGGAAGTGGAAAGAGTGAGCTGCAGGTCAGACAGCAGCAGCCATGGCAGGCAGAAAGCTCTGGTGTGTGGCACCAGCACTGGGCGCCACTTGCTCTGAAGCAAACTCTTGCTCACACTTGTTCGTGGTGGGAGTGGCTGGCAGGGACAGGGAGGCAGCAGCTCCTTGTCAAGAGCCAAGCAGGGAACAGAGACTTCACATAACATTCATGGCCCTTACACACCACCAGCCTCTGCGGGGCTTCCTGCGATTTCATCTTCCCTGCCGCCCCTGACCTCGTGGGTGGAAAACACCTTAAAGCGTGTCCCCTCTCCAACAGGTGCCTGCACTGAGGCAGAGCACACTGCTTTATCAGCAGGTGTCCCCTAATGTTGGTTTGGTAACATTACAAGAGACTCTAAAACCATAACAGCTGGCAATCGCAAGGTTTGAATTTGATTGAGTGGGCAATTTCTTCTTAGTTTTAATTCTCCCTCGATTAAACCCTCTTTCTGGTTATTAGATTTGCATGCACTAAGCTGGAAATAATTTTCAAATACAGATGTCCCTTTTCTTTCATCCACCATGAAATTCTTCCATTTGGGGAATTTCAGTCAGAAACCTAGTCACTGTTTTAAAAGTCACTGGATTTTATTAAGCAGAGGTAGAGAGATATTTAGAGTAGTGCCTAGAGTTAGCTCTGGCTCTCACAAGGAAAGAATTTCACCTATAAATCTTTATTCATCTTCTTCTATTGATAAATTAATACTGAGACTGAATACTTTTAATACAAGGAACAGGTCATTGGACTGGAATTACAGTGTCCTCCAAGTGGATATAAAATACATGGCAAGTGTAACAAGCTTCTTGCATTGTCTTTTAAATTCTCCCTAGATCAATATAAAAATCTATTCGAGTAACTTCAAGTAGCTTAAAGGAGAGATCCAGCCTTATTATTTGTGCTAACATCCACGATTTTTAGGAAATTATTATTCTGCAAAGGGGTATTTTCTTCTAATGGATAACAAAAATATTTGCTGGCTGGGATAATAAAGCTTTATAAGGAAGAAGGTCATTTTCAGGGTTTTTTTAACAGGACACTCAGCATTTTATCTTGATTCTTAGTTTAAATTCAAACTACAAGATACCACTTAATTCAGTGATGCTGGATCAAACCTATGAGCTCTTTACAAAAACACTGTTGTCTCCCTAAATAAAACACTAATAGTATCTGAATCATTTAGTCAGATATTATCTGGGAGATCACTCATATGAAAGAATTTTTCTGCCCAGATTTTCTCACTGTCTGCCTTGGAGTTATGCAGCAACTGATAGTAAAGTTTGAAACTAATTGGAAGCTGATCAAATGCTTCCAAATGCCTTTACTCTTTGCCATTACATTTGGGTTGGCTTTTTGCTGAGACACAGTTATAGATAAGTTTTGCTTGTATATTTCCTGCTGACATCAGAGTATAAACCAAAGTTCATCAAATTATTAAATGCATGGTATGACACCTTTCACCAGATAGGAATCTATACTTCATCTTGATAGAGGCTGAACACTGACTTAAAAGAAATGACCACCAGCAAGAAAAATATTGTGCCTAGGTCCCACAGTGTTAATCACTGCTGTGCCCATATATGATGCCCTTCCAGCACTGGGGAAATACTGAGCAAAAAAATTCACCAACCAGCCAATTTCATGGCTGTCATTTCTTGGGTGCCCAGTTTAAGTGAGCAGCAGGGTGCTGCTGCAAGATGGAACATCCTTCAAATCTTCTCGATGCACAGAAGCACTTGATGGCATCAATCCACAGCTAAAATTGCCCAAATCAGGCAATATGGGTTCTTGACAAAAAAAAACACACACACACATAAATTCTTGTTAAAATCAGCAGTATGTGGCAAGGATCTAGGAGCAAGGTTTCACCCTTGGAAGCTGTAAGCAACTAATAATTAGATTCCCAGGTCTTACTGTGACTATGGGTTTCTCAATTTTGAAGGGTGTAACTAACTGATAGATGCTCTCCTGTGGCCTCAGAAAGCCAACTGAATCAACATGTAGGGGATTTAGACCATTGCCACAAATTTAAAAACAAAATCGACACGAGTTTTCAAACAGGCCTTTAGTGAAAAAAATATTGAGGGCCTGTACAATCTCTTCAGCTGATGTGTTCTCCATATGTGCCTGAACTACACTCCAGCCAAGAAGCTCTCGGAGAACTCAGGCTGCTCTGACGGAATATTGCAATGGGCCTCTCAGCTAGATGGAGAGCACAGCTAAAATTCCTAGCTATGAAATACATCACTTAAAAATAAACATGGTCCAGGAAAAATAATCATGGAAAGCATTGAAAATGGTCATATGGCAGTGTGTGATGTCAGCAAATGTCTTTCTTTTTACCCCAAAAAGCTGGAAGTCAGCATGATGGAATGTCTCATGCCTGCTTTCTTATCAGAAATATTTTTTTTAAAAGTACTATATAAAATAAAATTTTAAAAAATTAAAAATAAATTTGAAAACAAGGCTACTCTCAGTGTGCTAAATCCCTAAATCAACTGTGAATTCAGCACTGAATGCACTCCCAAGGCAGGACCCCATCAAGTTTGAATGTTCAGCAATCAGTCAGACTTCTAACAGGCATTGCAGAAATTAGGGAACTTTACTGAGATGGGTTGTTACTTATCCCCTACCTCTCATGATAAGAATTTGAAATTACTTACCTACAATTTATGTGTATAAAAGGAAAATAGCCTCAGGAGAGAACTTCATCCGCAGCAAACTCTACTTTCTTCCCCTTAAAAAAGAGCAAGCTCAGAATGGGCCTACAGAAAGCAGGACAGAAGTGCCTATGCCACGGATAATACATTTCCCTCTCTGTTCCAAGCAATTTTCTTCATTCTTTAAAGCTGCTCTTCTGTCCATAGAGTATTACTCTGGCAAGTCAAAGGACCCTACACCAACTTCTTCGAAGTTGTCCCAGTCATCCTACTAGGAACTGGATTTTGTGACCATAAGACCGCAAGGGAGTAAACATTGGAACCTCTGACACTGACCTGCCTTTCTGTGCCCCCCTCAGGCAGGGACTCCACATGATGTGGACAAGAAGCCAACAGAAAGGAGAGCATAAAGGAAACCATCTTCTTTCTGTTCTACCAGAACTCTCCTAATCTTCAAGGGGAACATGGTTCTGCCAAGGGATCACAGACCCATGAGTTGTGCTTCCATGATCTGTCTGTTCCTGCCTCACAGGGTACCAGGAGTAGCACATGTCCTGCTCGGGCCCCAGGGCCAGCCCCTCACATCTCTCTGCACTGCTCTGCAGTGGAGGAAGGAGCTGATAGAACACGTCTATTAGTTGCTATGTACACGATTTATTCATCTCTTCCCAGTCCTGAAGCAGATCACCATCCTCACCTGCTAAGGCAAGGAGAAAGAGTGGGGAATGGGAATGGATTAGCTGAGACAGGCTGTTTCTTAAAGGACAAAAAAAAAAAAAAAAGCACCTATTTCATAGAATCATAGAATGGTTTCAGTTGGAAGCAACCTTAAAGATCACCTAGTTCCACCCCCCTGCCATAGGCAAAGGACACTTTCCACTAGATGAAGTTGCTCAGACATCCATCCAACGTGACCTTAAACATGTCCAGGAATGGGGCAGCCTACAGCTTCTCTGGGCAACCTGTGCCAGTGCCTCACCACCTTCATAGGAAAGAATTTCTTCCTACTCTCTGTCAGTTTGAAGCCATTCCCCCTTGTTCTCTCACTGCAGATCCTTGTAAATAGTCTCTCTCTATCTTTCTTGTAGGTTCCCTTCAAGTACTGGAAGGCCACAATTAGGTCACCCTGAAGACTTCTCTTCTCCAGACTGAGCAAATCCAATTCTCTCAGCCTTTTCTCACAGGAGAGGTGCTGCATCCCTCTAATCATCTTACTGGTCTTTTCTGACCTCACTCCCATAGGCTGATGTCCTTCCTGTGCTGGGACCCCAGAGCTGGAGGCAGCACTGCAGGAGGGGTCTCACCAGAGCAGAGCAGAGGGGCAGAATCACCTCCCTGCCCTGCTGCCCACACTGCTCTGGATGTAGCCCAGCATACGATTGGCTTTCTGGGCTGCCAGCGTGCATAGGTGGGTCATGTCCAGCCTCTCATCCACCAGCACCCTCAACTACTTCTCAGCAGGGCTGCTCTTGATCTGTTCATCCCCCAGCACCATATATGTGTGTTAGCTGTACATGTGCTTTCCAACCTGTGAAAGCCTGAAGACAGCACACCATTGTACAGCTGTAATTAAGAAGGTGTCCTTTCCCCACAATGGAAAATCAACACTGTGCAAAGATTCAAAGCTCGTTTGCTTCTTTTTCCAGCTTTTAAGATTGTCATCCTGGGAGACTGAGTAGCCTGAACAGCATGAAAGAAAATATGATTTTTTTTAATCCTTTCGTCATTGGTCTGAGTCCAGACATGGCCAGTAGAAATCCGAAGTCATCTAGTAGCTGTTTAGGAACCTTCATGCCACAAATTAGTGGCCTCATGTCAGGCATTTGGTTAGGTATTGTTCACTAATGATCCCTTAAAGACAAAGTGATGGCACATTGCTGAGGAAACTTCATCTGCTTGGTGGGTAGAGGACTTTTCACTCACAGCCCTGAAGTTTGAATCTGCTCACATACAGGCATTTGTTCAAATGTGGTAGTCTTTGTCAATATTTGAATTCTTACCATGCCTACCCAACTATTCCATTTCTCTCTGTTACCTCTAATATGGATCAGGCTGAATTCAAAGGCACACCCATGATCCATTCACAGTACAGGCTTTCCAGTGTTGTCCCAGCACTGAGTGCAACTCTAACACTAACTTGATTTCTGATTTAGATTAAAATAACCCAATAGGCACGCATTTCAGCCTATTTCCAGCCTAAGGCTACAGGCATGTGCTACCTGACTACACTGGGAATGCTAAAGTCAACATGGCCAGTCCCCCTTGGTGAGTGCAGAGACACCTTCATCTCCACTTTACTGACAGGAAGCTGAGGCATGAAGAAATGAAGTCCTGGACCCACAAAGACTGCACATCACAAATGGTTGTTAGGTGCCTCCTGCTTGTGACAAACCATCCTGAAGCTTTTACCACACCTCCTGCCCTGGCTGTAGCCATGCTCCTGTCCCCAGCAGCCAGAATAACTTCATGTGCAACCTCTCACTCACACAGTTCATGGAAGTCTTCAAAGGCTGTGCTACTCACAGGGCTGAAGATTCAGGAAACCAAGTTAGAGAGTGGTTATCCCGACAGAGCAGAGGTGATGGTGTCTCTAATGCACAAGGTACCACCAGCAGGGGCAGAAGGCATGGTTATTGGGAGGGACACATCTTGCTCAGCACAAGATGTACCCTCTACACCAGCTCTGGACTGAGCAAAGTAGTGAAGAGATAAAGCATCTCCAGCCTCTACCCTGCCTGATTCACCCCTGCTGAGGCCTACCAAGAAACACCTTTGAGGTCTGTGGATAAACCCACTAAGCAACACCCGCAAGGAATCCGGCCTCCTGAGGACTTTCTCTTCTCCCCCTGCCCTCCTCCCAGGATGCTTTGGTGCTTAGAATTTCACCTGGGCCCCAGTCCCATGCCCCAGGGTCACAAAGGAGAACATGGAAGAGCATGGAACATAATCCTAACTCTCCCAAACCCCAGGCTGTTGTCCCTCCTTCTGCTTGTAATAGTAAGAGTCAATGGACAGATCTACTGCTCTGCTGCTAATCTTTGAAGAGTCTCTTCCAAAACATGTGATACTGCCTCTCATTTCACAACAAATCTTCAAGCCCAGCACAAGTGAAGCTTCTCCAAGCAACATTTCCAGTCAGAAACTGTGCTGTTTCTTACAGGTGGAGGCACAGTCAAACACTTGGCATGCTGCTTTTGTGGTCTTCTCAACACCTGTGGGCAGGACCCTGGGAAGTGGAGGACACCCAGTGCTAATGATGTAACTGCACTGGGCAAGGGGGACACACACACCCACAGCACAAAATCTTTCATGGAGTGCATAAGCTTTTGTGTCAAACATGGCAGCTACAATCCCTTTCCCTGCTTTCAGCAGCAAAACATCCCATAGATTCTTGGACAGAAACTGACTTTATCTCAGTATTTATCAGTATTCCAACTTTTGCAGTTCCTGCAACCTCTCTCCAAGAGCCTTTCTTTCTGTTACTGCTCACCTCCCTACTCAAAAGTCACAGAAGAAAGTCTACGAAAGAACTGGAATTCAAATTCAGGTCTCTTAAATACCAAATTGACTATAATTCTATAATTAATTTATTCTATGTAACAGAAGAGTTATGCGTCTTATTTTATTATTTGGAAGTAGAGCCTTCTGTTTTTATATCTCATCATGAGCATCCCTTCCATAAATTCTGCATGTGACTAATCCTATGTAGCATCTACGCAGACTACTAAAACATATCTGCAATATCAGGGCCTAGATTTATTTTCAGTCCTTCTTGTAAGAAATCATTTCGCTTCTGAACAGCTAAGTCTCATCTCAGAAGGTTTTTAGGAGGCAACCCAGAGGTTTGACAGAGCTTGGATACATGCCTGCCCTCTCTTCAGTTTCACAACATGCTCTGTTAAAGAAACAGTACATTAGCCCCCCAGAAAAAAGGTCAGAAATATGAGTGTATGGATCAGAGGAACCTCTAATTTAAAAATATAAATTCCTCTTTTCATCTGCTACTGAAGTATAACACTCTTTTCAGTCATAATTTGTTGCACTTGCTGGACTACGTTTGGAAAAAGAACTGTCATGCAAGGGAAAATTGCCAGCAATCCAGTCAACTGAGTGAGCACAACCAGCAGCAAGCCTGGGTTACGGTAAAGTTTCATCATAAGCAACAAAGCTACAAAACTGGATCAAACCAAATTTCTGTGATCTACCATCTATCCATCCACAGTCCTGCACTGCCATCTGCAGTCACCTGATAATATTTGGATTTCTCAGTCAGCAGGCTCACATCAACATTAGCAACATTAGGAGTGTTCGGTGGCAGGCAGATAATTTTTCTGCAAATATTACCATGTCAAAATAATAAAAATATTCCTCTTCTTCAAGATTGCCTTTTTTCCAACTTTTTTTAACTTTCTGCTTTATCTCACTTCTTGACTGTCTTTGCTAACAGAAGTTGAATGTCAGACACGAAGTGAAACGTTTAATAATGCAGAAGGTTTGTGATATGCTGACAAATAAGAGTGTTTTAGAAGTCGTGCAGGATGTCTTAACTACATATGGAAATTGTTTAAAATTTGTGTAATTATTGTTGCGGCATTAAAATTGGGTTTTAATTCAATATATCCCCTAATATCTCTCTCCAGAGAAATATGGATATATTTTCTGATTTGCAAAAGTTGGCTTAAGGGTTGTTGAAACAAATGAGTAGCACCAGGTGCTACATCCTAGCCATGCACCCTGTCTCTTCTGACATGCAATAATTTAGTAAGCTGTGTTAACCAGTTCATATGACTAATCCCTCAGCTCTTTTGGAATGAATTTATCTTTGCCAGTGATTGTAAAGCCGGGAGTTAACATGGTGTTTGCAGCAACAGAGTCGCTGCTAGACCAGGACAGTTATAGGATAATCATAAAGATCTTTTCTCAGACAAAAAATGTCCTGGATTAGAAGATTAAATAGGCATGGAAAAGTGGTTTGAAAAGAATTGCATATTTTATAGTAACAAGATAAGTCAAGAACACCTTCTGGCTGTCAAAGAGCAAATAAGGGAAATAAGGCACCTCAGAACATCAAGTGTGCCTTGAAGGGGGCAGCTCAGCTCCACCCTTTACCATAATGCCTCTAAGAGCTGGTGTAACTCAAGTGTAAGTCAGGCCTGCTAAGATCATGGGTACTTTGACACTGGTTTTGTACATCTTGTCCCCCTCTTGCTAGCAACACATAGGTGTTGATCACAGGATTGGTGCACATGGCAAAACAGGCTGCTGTTTTTGAGGAAAGGCAAGGCTGACTGCAGGACATCCCAGCAGTACTGGGAACATGGAAATTGTTGGAGACAGAGCTATCTAAACTGTCCTTTCCCAAATCAGACATTAAGCATGCTTCTGGGAGCTCAGTGGGAGTCAGGGGAATAGTAGATGTTGGAAAGGTAAAATGCCAAGTGTTATCAGCAATATCTCACCTCTGTGAAAGGCAGCAGCTCCCAGCTCTAGCTGTGTTCAAAAGAGGAAGGAGCTATGAGCTGCTGTCCTGCAAAGCTATCTTTCTTAAGCTGCTGCAGCATCAAGCTCCTGGCCCTACCTCTGCCTTGCTGCTTGTTATTTCAAATCCACCCACAAACTGCCTTGGAAACTCATGCTTCTGGCACTAACCCTAGCTCTGCAGCAAATTTGCAAAGTAATTATTTCAATACTGCTAGTATAATATACAGGTTTGTTAGGCTTTGGTCTGAAATAAAGAATGAGCCTGAAAACATACATAATCTCAAAAAATTTATTCAGGGTGATTGTCATGTTCTGAAAGATTTAGCACAGTCTCATTAGCAGCACATGGGCCAGGTCCTGCCTTCTGCCATCCTCCTAGAGCCCTCCTGATGCAGAGGGGGAATAGCTTTACCTTAAGAGACAAATGCTTCTTCCAGTGCAGGATCAGATCACAGTGCTTAGTAATAGACCCAAAAGTCTCTTAGGAAGCAGAGGTTGAGCTAGAGACATGGCACCTGGCCAGAAAAAATGTCACATGAAGGAAATCAGCAAGAAGGATTCCAGAAGTGGGGTCCAGCCCCATAGCTGATGAGGTTGGGCACCCTGAACTGAGCACTTACAATTCCCCAGATACCAATGACACACCAGAAAAAAAATCATAGAATCTTAGAATGGTTTGGGTTGGACACGACCTTAAAGATCATCTAGTTCCAAGCCCCCTGCCATGGTCAGGGACACCTTCCATTAGACCAGATTGCTCAAAGCCCCATCCAACCTGGCCTTGAACAATTCCAAGGACAGGGCATCCACAGCTTCACAGGGCAACTTGTTCCAGTGCTTCACCACCCTCAGTAGGCGTAAAGAACTCCTTCCTAATATCCAAATCTAAACCTAATCTCTTTCAATTTAGATTCATTATCCTTTGTCCTGTCACTCGATACCCTTGTCCAAGGTCCCTCTTCAGCTCTCTTGGACCCCCTTTAGGTACTGGAAGGGACTCTAAGGTCTCCCTGGAGCCTTCTCCAGGCTGAACAACCTCAACTCTCTGTCAGCCAGTCTTCACTGGAGAGATGCTCCAGCCTTTGGATCATCTTTGTGGCCTCGTCTGACCTTGCTCCATTTAATTGCTAGAGCTAAGGTTTTAGGGAATGCATGTGGTTAAACAGCACCACAGAGTTCAGTCAAATAGGGCAACATGGAAAGAAAGGGACCCATGGCTTGGTCAATACCTAAAGTGCTTTCTGCACAAACTGCTTCAAGTTGTAACAGTACAACTAATCCCTGCTGCCAGTATGTGTCCTTGGAAGCACTAGCATAGCAAAATGGTAGTCAAAGCATAAAGATCAAAGGCACAGCAATACTATTTTTAAAAAGAGATAAATTACATTCCCTGACATCCTTTTAATCTTCAGTATATGGCCCCATGTGAAAGAGTCACTGCAAAGAGACAGGAGATTTATGGCTGTGTGGGAGAAAGTGCAGGACAATTTGTAGAGGTAAATAAAGAGATGTTACCAGAGATAGCAGGGTTTGAAATCATACTGCATGAATCTGTGCAGGACTGTGTTTGAATTTTCATGTAGCCAGACTGACATCTTGTGTTTGTGCAGAACATTTAAACATGCATCTGAGGGAAATTAACTTGCAAATTGTTATGGCATTGTAAAGTTATACAATTTTTTTTTCCAGCAGAACACTATGGAAGAATATGAATACAGTTTGACCCAAATAAAATTGGAAGATCTGAATAATCTTCCCTTTCCAGTCCTAATGAGACACCATCCTCACAACAGTTTTAATCCACTCTGACACCTAGGAATGTAAGATTTTTGAGGGGTTTTCAGCCTGTAAGGCAAAGAGGGTGGGAAGATCATGGATGGTGTTGGAATAAGGGCAAGGAAGGATTGCTGGGGATCTGTAGGAGAAAGGTGAGATGAAAGAGTATGTGCAGAGACAAAAGGCACATCCATACTGAGCCATGGGAGCTGGCCCAGATTTTCAAGACACTGGCAGCCATGCCAGCAGTGAATGTGAAGCCTCTTAACTCCACTGACTCCACGGCTGAGAAACCTAGACATAGTGTCAAGCTCACCCATTTGCCCAATTCTGGTCTTGGAGTTATGTCCTCTCCCGCCAGCCACCCAATACCAGGGGGCTCCAGATGAGCTCTGCAATCTCTGTACTGCAACCTAGGGTGTAGGCTTACTCCAAGCCATTATTACAGGTCCAGTTCAGTAGATATCTTCCAGGGGAAGGAGCAAGGAGGAGTTTGAAGATTGGTTTAAATAAAATGGTGAAAGTGAATAGGAAGGAAGACAAAATCTGTCAGAAGAAAAACCAATCATCTCCTCCTTGGTTTCCATGGCTCTGTGAATAAATATGAAGCTCTCAGGGCCTGACACTGACACTTGACACAGCACTGAATGTCCCCTGTATCTGCAGCATGAATTCTTACAGAAATTGATTAAAACTGGGGCTCCTATTGTGAACAGGTCACCGTTGCTAATGCCATAAATATAAATGCACTCTCCCAAAGAACAATTTGAAGCAAGAGCACACCTAAAGCTGTAAAGTATCCAAAGAGATCATCTCCCTCTCTCTCCACGGAGGATGAAGAAAGAGTGAGACTTGTCTCCTAACCCAGGATACTTGAGTGGCTGACCCAAACTAAATGGCAAATATCGCAACAGTACTTGCAAAACACCGTAAGCCTGATCTCTGGGCAAATACATCCTATTGTCCACACCCAGGAGCTGGAAGCTCAGTGTGGATGTAGCCCCCTGATGGCAAGTGGCACAAACAAATATTCTGCCAATAACAGCTAGATTTCTTTCCTCTTTATTTTTAACATGAGAGAATAGAAAGGGAAGTATTAAGGTCACCATGCTAAGAGAGGTATTTCTGAGGGCAGAATGGATCTACATGCCCAAGGACATCAAATTACTTCAGCTGAAGTTACAGAGAAACAGCAGCTTGAGCTGTCCCAGAGCAATAAATTCAGCCAAGTGTCTCCCACACAGTTCC
>VZUH01002125.1:105752-185012 GCA_013401175.1 Xiphorhynchus elegans
ACTCATGTACCTCAAGAACAGCCAGGATGCAATGTCCTTGCTGTCCCAGCTGGGATCTGCTTTTCATCAACCACTGACATTCATGCCAAATTGTAGAGTTTAATATTTATCCCTAAACAAATAAAACTTGCGCTGGGAGCTATTTCATTACAGTTACGAAGGCATCAATAGGCAGGACTGGGAGTTCAAATCTCCGAGCCCCAGGTTGTTCCCGTCCTCTCTGACACACTGCTCCCATGCTAGTTTTCAGCTTCTTTGCACTTTAAACAAAATCTGCCTATAAAATGTCCAAAGTCCTCTCACAGGAAGGCCAAAGGGTGGGAAACCTGTCCATCAACATGTTCCCTTCTTTTTGCGACAAGCTGATTCAAACTTCTGGCCCCAAAAGGGGCATAATACTTAAAGGTAGGGTATTTAAAAGCAGAGGTGGAGGGCTTTGTGGATGTCTGTATGAGCTATCCCAGCTCTGCCCCTCCATTTCCAAGGCAATTGTTTACCCACTGCTTTTAAAACCATGAATAAGAGAGAGAAGACTAACTCAGTTAACTTCTTATGTCCCATTTGTCTTTATAATAAGTCCTTAAAATACAAGCATTATCTAAATTCTACGAGATTCACCTATTGCTATTGCTAGGCAGTGCACAGCGTTTGCAACACAGACATAGGGAAGAATAGATGGGAAGTGTTCAGTCTTCCAGTCTGTCAAGTCAACACATTTCATGTCTAGTAGTAACAACAGAAAATAATTATGAGCAGTGACAGTGTAATTAATAACTAATTTCAGGACCATTTGGTTTCAGTAACAGCAGCTGGCACACAGGTATGTGCTTACACAAATCCTCCCCTTCACCCTATTCAGAAGTGACATTCAGACTGCAGATGGCATCAGCTCATCGTTAACTATGGTTGCAAGAAATTCTTGAGACGTTAACCAGGTTCAGGGATGTACATATCATATGTATTGAGATCTCTGAACTTCTTTAAAACCAGAGCAGCCATCTGTTACGCACTAGATCAGTGATTATTGGGTCAGAACCACCTTGTGGGGTGTGTATGTGTGTGTGAGGAGAGAGAAGAGATGGATCAAACCTCACAGAGGCGCGGTGGTGTTGTATCCCTCATGGCAGGACCCTGGAGCCTACACAGGGAAGCCCCAGAGCAGCTGCCAGTCACAAACAGCCAGAAAACCCCACAGCTCCTGGAGCTCCTGACCCAACTTGGATTGGCAGTAACAGAGAGAACACAGCTCCTCACCCTGGCCTGGAAACCCAGAGTGGCCAGTGAGTCAGAGACCCTGCCTGGGGGTTTGGCTGTAGAGACCAGAACAGGTAAATCCAGAGGCACAGGGGTGCCACATGTCGCAGCCCTGCCATCTGGACGTGTGAGAAGCTGGTCTCTTCTTCTTCATCCCTTTTCTTGATCCTTTAGGTGGCTTGGAGCTGGAGGGATTGGATTTGACTTCAGTGGGGTGAATTGGTTGAATATTGCCTTGAGTGTTCTTGATTAGTATGTGCTGAGTCGGTACTGTGGGGGAACATTTTGTCTGGCTCATGTATTGACCTTTTTGAACCTTTCCAAATCCCTTTATTTTCTCCCCTAAGTTAATAAGGAAACTCCTTAGAAACAAGCCCACAGTTAGTGTAGCTGAGTATATGTAGTTTCACTTGCACTGCCCTTAATAGATTCTTGCTCTCTATCCAGGATCATTCCAATCCCTCCAGTAGCAAACAATAAATGAATCTTAGGATGCTCTGGTGAACCTATTAAAAGAGGTAATTTATTTCTGAACTTGGCACTAGGCAAAGTGTGTGTTGTAAATGTCAATTTATATATGGGTGAGCATCTGACACTACTCAGCACCACATGACTGGAGCCAAGAATTTGACTGACTCTGGTGATTTGCAAGGCTCACAATATTCTTTTTTATCAATATTCATTTTTTCATGCTTATTTTCATGCTAACAAAATTCTGTGAGGGGAGTGGTTTCATGGACCAAACCACAATGGTTCTGTGGAGATCAAGGACCTGACAACCTGCCATAAACCATGTAATGACACAGTTAGCATCATTGCATGAGAAGCAGCCCATATACGGGCTTTGATTTTCACTGTTTGTCTGTTCTAATTCTACTGGAATTAGAGACACTTTAATCTCTTTCATTGTTTTGTCTTTTTCTACATGCAGTGCCCAAAGGCCACTTGCAAGCAGAGAGATGGCTAAATAAGTCAAATGTTTTGTTCTTACTACTGTAGTTCATATCATGGGCTTGATTCTCTTCCCATTGATGTCAATAGTAAATCTTCCAATAGTTTCAGTGAGAGCCAAAAATCTATGACCACACCCTGTTATGTTTTATTCCAGCAGTACTGTGGGCTCCAGATGAAAGTTCTAGCATTTACTACAATACGGAAAACACAGGGGGCTTTAAAAGAGGTTCTGATGATAAATGCATGCATTTACATGGCAAACTTCTTAATTTGCCATTAGAACATGACAAAGGTGCCAAAATAAAATCTGGTGCCAAAATAAAATCTAGTGCCAAAATAACCTCTAGTACCAAAATAAAATCTTCAGAAATACCAACGAAAAAATGCAAGTTTCTAAATTTCTAACTTTTCTTAACAACCTGAAAACAGTGCATCATGATAAAGCAGTACTGAAATGACACCGTAAGTTTGCAGCTTGGATGTACCAATTAATTTTTCCATTGAATCAGTGCTCTTCATGTGGTGACTGTCAGTATTGTTTTACCACTTTCAATGTCATCCACTGAGTCTCTTAGTTTCTCTCTTTTGTGTTCATGTTCCTTCCTTTCCCTAGTGTTCTCACCCTTCTTCCTTCATTTTTTGTACTCGTCTGTTCACTGCTTTCCTTCTGTGTTTGCCACCTTTCAAAGACCTCTCACTGTTACAAAGGAACTTAGCCATTTACAACCACCCAGCTCTTCACACCTGCAAAGTTTTTTCTTCCTACTGTCCACTTTTGTACTTTTTCAAGACCAAAACCAC
Source organism: Xiphorhynchus elegans (assembly GCA_013401175.1). Taxonomy (NCBI): domain Eukaryota; kingdom Metazoa; phylum Chordata; class Aves; order Passeriformes; family Dendrocolaptidae; genus Xiphorhynchus; species Xiphorhynchus elegans. Next base: position 108,762 of record VZUH01002125.1, read on the forward strand.
ATACTGCTTTCAGGACTGCTCCTTCTCCCTCCATCTTCTTGATTTAATTTTTTTCCTCTTAGCACTTTGCCTTGTCCCCACTAAATTAATTGGTTTTCATAGACACCTCCTCCAACATGAAAGTTCAATCTGCCTTGTCTGATGGATTCTGCAGACCACAGATCTACACTGATACCACTGATCTCTCTTGAAACCCAGCAAAAAGCTTGGTGGAAAGCCGACTGAAATTGAAAAATGTGATGGTTAATTAATGGCTCAAAATTGACCAATAACAAGTCACCAATGGCATTCCTCTGGGATTGAGTTGGGGTCCACCACTAATCAAAGTATTTTTCAGTGATCTGAATATTGGGAATGAATGCCCACAAGAAGTCTGTGGATGACACCAAACCAGGAAAAGTGATGCCACAAGACCTCAGAATAAAAGGAACTGCGAAGAGAACCGTTTTTTGTCTTTTAGCAGCAGGCATTTATTGTCAACGTTGGGAAGTTAGCCAGCTTGCACTGGACAAATCAGCTTGAATTATTAATGCCAACCAGGGTAATTTATAGTGTCTAAATACATGATTGCAACATCTCTACATACATATTCATGTGATTACAATATGTAATCATACACACTAATGAAAGGTGGAGTCTAGGTGGAGTCCAGGCAGGGCTTGGGTGGAGCTTTTGGGAATCTTCTTTTGGCTCAACTTTTAGGTGTTCTCTTCTTCTTACTTCATTCCCTGGTGGTCATTTTGATAATCTTCATCAGCTTGACCTGGCCCAGATTCTTCAAGCATACAAAACCCTGGCTCTGGGCCTCCTATATCTACTTTAAACATCAAAATCTACTAGATTTATGGCTTTGTATGCTATGGTGTTTTGCTCCTACCCTTCTTTCTATAATGAACAGACTCTGGTCTACCAAGCAGCACAGAACAGGACATTGAATAGAACAGAATAACAAGCTAAACCAAAATATCAGACAGTTTTCTCCCCTAGCTCAGCAAAGCAAAATACTTTTACTAATTCAGTTAACTCCTTGAAATCTTGCTCTTTTTTCAAAAGGGATATGCTGGAAAGAGGTGATCCACCATACAGTTAAGTCAGCGAGATCTCAACAGGCTGAAACAGTGAGCCAATCCCTTTTTTCCAGGCTGAGCCCCCACAGCTTCTCTCATCAGACCCTCCAGACCCTTCCCAGCTCCTTTACCCTTCTCTGGACACACTCCAATGTTCTTCTAAGTGAGAGTGTCTTAGTTAAATGACGATATGTCCCAAGAGGCGTGACTCCCCAGTGAAGTAACCCCCCACCAACACCCCTCTTTAAGTTACAAAACTTTTTAAATTATAAGGCATTTGAATGAAGCAGAAAAATTAATAACAGTTTTACTAAAAACAGGACAAAATAGAACAAAACAAGCCAAAATTACAGAAAAAGGTCACCAAAAACCACTGTTTCAGTTCTGTACCTCCAAGACAGTAGTGCAGTTCCAATGATTGCAATGCAGCCAGAGCAGAGTCAGTTGTGAGAGTGGACAACACATGAAAAGTTATCATAGAGGAACTCTCAAGTCCCTGGCAGTGGCTCTCTTCCCTGATAAATGCAGATCTGATCTCTGAAAAGAATAGATGAGAAATGGGTGAGCTGTTTTTCGCCTTACAACAGCTATCAGGAGATTCAGCCATGGAGCAAGGCACTGCAGCATTAGGTGTTTCACAAGCAATGGTTCCTAATAGAAAGAATTTGTCTGCATTTGACACAGTATAAACCAGGAGGTAAAAGAAACATATAGACTCTCTGGAGAGTTTGGGAAACAGGTCTGGGAAACAGGTCTGGAAAACAGCATCTGAACATTTGAGGGCTGGGATGTAAAGGCTTCAGTCGACAACAAGTACCCTCGATCACAAACTGGAGCATCGCATCCTCTGGAAGCTGTTGAGCTAAGCTGCCAACAGCCTTTCAGATCTTACTGTGCTGCTGAAAACGTTCCAGAATCTGCATCACTGAAGGCCTGAAGCATCATCTTTGGTGGCCCTGAGGTGTCTGTACCACCTTACAGTCATCTTGTGGATAATAAATAGGTGTGGGTTACTGCAGCCTAACATTTCTAAAGCAGCAAGAGGGATGGCAGGGTGGGGGGGATCCTACCTGAGAAACATACACAGGCATTCAGGTTGTGGCAAGTGCTATATCTGAGGCATTATTTGATACTTATTTACTGATGTAATTATTCTGATTCTTGTTCTTTTTTTCCTTCTCTCTTTTTATTTTTTTTCTGAGGGGTCTGAGGTCTGTCCCTGCATCAGCAGAAAAGTCAGGCTGCAAAGCAAGGAAAAGGGATATTGCATTAAGGTTGTATAGTTATACCTCAGCACACATCACAGGCTTCACACTGCTCTTGACTCCTCACCACAGTCCTTCAAGAGATAACTTCAACAAGTAAACTAAGCCTATAAAAACACTGATCATATCAAGAGATTTCAATGCTGAGCAATGACAAGTAAGAAGATGTCACATTTGTTGTGTTCAGAGGGAGTGCAAAGTGTAGGGGACAATCAGCAAGGTGTAGGCACGTCTCCCCCTCTTTTTCCTGACAGACTACTCTGCGATACTGAGGAGAAATTATATCCCTCAAGGATAAGCTGCAGAATCCACCTTCACGTATTAAATACTTTTGCAAATGTTCACAGAGGGTCTAATGGCATCCATAGTGCAAGTTCTGGCAGACTTCTCCAACAGGGAGGTTGGACTAGATGTCCTCCAGTAGTCCTTTCCAAACTTACCCATTCTGTGATTTTGGGGTTGCCAAAAGCCTGAGGTTTCAGTAAACACACCACTTAAAATTCCATGTGATGTCCCTTGCTTTCAAATAAGCCAGCAAGTGTAACTTCCTACACACATGGCCCCGGAATAATCTGTGGTCTTTGACAAGCAGCATCCTGCAGATTAAGAAAAATCACAATACCACATAAATTAACCTGCTGGATGGAAGAAACACTTTCAGGACAACCATCTTTGAAACACTGTAATAATTAATTTTGCAATTTCTGCATGAGCCTTGTCAAGTGAAAGTGGGGGTGGAATTTGCTTGACCCTTAGAGAGGGAAGATTTTCTTGACCCACAGAGATTTATTTGCCTGTTAGTGCCCCAGGGAAAACAAAACCATGTATGTCTGATCAGCCCATCAGGTATCCCATAAGAGCTGGTAGATGGACAAATATTTCTTGTGAACTCAACAAAATGCCGATGTTGCATAGACTGAAACTATATCATGCCATATTTTCCATGCTATTGTTCAGAGTATGAGCTCAGTAGTGTAAAAGGCCTTTCAGCATGCATTTTGTACTTACTTTAGTTTTTGTTTCTGGTTAAAAAAAATCATCACAAACCAACAAAAAAAAAAAAAAGAGAGAAAGGAGAAACACTGCACATGTAAATTTTTAATTTATCCTTCCAATGTTAGGGAATACATTCACACTTTCACAGTTGCAGGTTTTGGGCCAGAGATTTTTCTTCTGCATGGCTGAACTTTTATGAGAGCAGCACATCTGAAAACTTCAGATGGATACCAACAGTGGGCAGAGCAGGAAAACTGCATTTGAATGGGTCATGTACTTACTGCCACAACATCAGACCCACGAGAAAGTCAGGAAAATAAACCAGAGTGTTAATAGAAGATTAAAAAATAATAGGAGAAAGCACAAGCATTATCCCAAAGTGCTCTATTGACCTTGAGGCCAAGTCCTTTGTTAAGGACATTTCAGTTTTATGTCAGTGAGTGCAGAGGAGGGGTGGAAGAAATAAATATTTATTTGAATTAACATGCAAAGTATGTTGGTGACATTTACATCTTTTTTTTCTTTATGAAAACAGTAGGAAACCAGAGTACACACTGTCCAGCTTATGGTAACTGCAAGCAGACTATATATGACAATAAACATGAAGTTAGGGGCTTAGTCACAGAAACTTATGGTAGATGCTTAGAGCAAGAGACATTCCAAATACTTCACAGTCTGGGAGACATGGAGCTCCCAGATCCCACCCCGAGAGTAAAGACTTGCTGTTTTTACAAGCTAATCAAACAGTTGTAACATTTTTGTAAAGATAGCACAGCAATATGGTAAATTATGTGGAGGTTTTCTTCTGCAAGTAAACCCAAATTGCTACACAATACAAGTAACCACAAATTTTAAGTACTGGTGCAAGGACTTACAGTACCAGTAGTTCCTTAGACTAAAGAACACTGAAATATTGAGTCATACATGGTCAAGAATAAACTGTCTTTTGAGAAGAAGGAAAAGTAATCATTGGACTCAGCCTACAGACACTTAATGTTTTCTTATACTGTAATCAAAGCCCAATTAGTCATAAGATAAATTTAAACAGACTTCAGCAATAAAATGGTTGTCTCAGGCTTGCCTTATGCAACTGAAGAGAAAAAGAATAAGGGGTTTTTAATGGAAAACAGTTTTGTTTGAGTTAAAGAACATTTATAAAATAAGCTGCCAAATCACAGTCTTTGCAAAGGAAAAATATTTTAATTGGCTTTGACATTTTTCCTGAGGCAATTTTTTTTTCTTTTCCATCCACACATCTAAAAGCATCCTCTGACTGAAAGGTACAATGCTATGTTAGTGCTGTCATTATTATTCTTTCTATAGTATCTGGACTATTGTGGTAGATCTATAAAGTGTTTTCCTTGTGGTACCCAAATTTTGTAAGCAAATGTACTTCAGTTATCTCTTAGCTGGTGCAATAGTAAAGATAAATTACTAGGGAATTACACATGTGACTTTATTTAATATTCTTAGTAAACTATTTATCATGTCTGTGGCTATACACTGCCTTCACTCTGCCTCCCTCTCTTCACTTTGCACAACGTAGTGATTAATGCTTAGAAAAGGAAAAAAACCTGGCAGTTAGAACAAAAAGTTCAGGGGACTCAATACAGCTGAGCACGATGCCAAATTTGAGGAGGCACCAGTAAGCCAATCAAAATGTTACTGATCTGCTCTAGCCATGCAAGATCAGGATTTCGTCTTGTACAAACTATGCAGAGTCAAACCCAGTCAGCATCTGGCTCAGGAGTCCTCAGGATGTTCCTGGATGCTGAGGATTCACGAGGTCTGAGCTAGTGTTTCAGCTTGCTCCTAGGAAGCACTGTGATGGTAGGTGGGATGCTCTAGTCACAGGGGTTTAAGCCCTCAAGATGAGTGGAAAAGTGTTTCTAAGACTGTTTTATTTCTTACTTTTTAGCTCTTAGCTTGTTAGCAATAAATTTAGCATTATTCTGAGTCTGTTTTGCCTGTTGAAGTTAATCAAACCTTCTCCTGGCTCTTATCTCTACTTGTAAAGTCTTAGCTGGTTGGTTTTTTACCTTTCCCTCTGGGATAAAGGGAGGGGGGGCCTGAAGCTGTTTGGACATTCAGCCAGGGTCAAACAGCCACAATGGTATATCTTTTTTTGTGAGATGAGCTGTGTTAAAATCTGTTGTTCTGGATAAATTTTATCTATGAATAATTTTCATCCATTTAAGTGACCAAAGAATTAAATATATGGTTTTATTTTTCGCTTCTAGCACCAGGGCCCGGATCCAGGAGCTCCAGACAACTGAGAGGCACAGGGATCTACCAACACAGTTGACAAATATTTTGTGAATCAAAGCAAAAGGTTTCTGCTGCAGCCTAGGGACAACCAAGCCTTAGTAGGTTTGCAAAGGGTTAAGGGTGTCAATTTCTGCAGCCAAGGGTGTATCTACAAGTGACAGTCAACTGGGACTCTTCAGCCTGGAAAATAAATGTCTGAAAGTGAATGTGGTAGAAGTCTACAAAACCACGGTGTGATACGCTGTGTTTGCTTTCTCTTCTAGTAAGTATAGAGCATTAGATGAATCTCATACGACCCAGGTTCTGAGCAAACCAGTGGATATGTTCTGCAACACTGTAGATCTGTTTCCTGCAGGATGCAGGTTCTGTGGATGCTAAAATTTTACGTGAACCAATGGGCAGCTAAAGCAAATACAGAGATCAAGGGTTTTCTAAATTGTACCTGAATCTCATAGAGGCTGGGAAAATATTAGGTAGAAGCACCATACATGTGAGCTTCTCTTCACACTCTTCTCTGGGCTCTTTAGACTTCATCAGAGCCAGAAGAACTGAGAAAGCTTCATCTGTGGCTTGACCATGTTGTTACTGCCATAACTACCACTTCTCTTCTAGAAAATAAAACTTTCTTCTGCAGCAAGTGGTGCAACCCCCTGTCTGCCTGGTTGCAGCATCTATTGCAGGTAAGCACAAGGTTAAAATTCCTCTCTACTACCCTACCTTGTTCATCTGAATTTAATAAAATTCCACGAAATCAGAATCACTAGTAGTGAGGATAGTATAAATCTAAATATAAAATCTTTAATATTATTATTCAGATGAATCATCAAACAGACACCTGTAAGAGACAGTTCCACAGGAACAAAGGAGTACGTTTCAACCACCTGCTGATACTGGCAGGTAATCTGTTTTGTTTTCTGCTGGAATAGGGCACTCTGATAAGACTCTTCACCTGTTTGTCAACAAACATAATTGGATATCTAAGCAATTATTGGTACATATACCTTCCACTGCTTTGCACGCTGAGCTGTTCAGCAATACCTGTCACGTTGCTTTTTACATATCATCAGTAGGTCAGTAAAAGCTTGTTTTTCAAGCACAGTGCTGGGTACTTCTGATCTGTAAGAGCTTCTAGTTGCATCTGCCAAGGGAGGATTTGGGATGGTAGTATTTGCCTTAAAAATGTGCAGCTTAAATTCAGTGGAAAAGGGGATGCAAAAAGACGCTAAAAATGAACTTTGCAAATGGTGTAGAGAAAGAACAATCAAGGCTTATAGATATCTTTTATTTAATCTGAAACTGACACCTTTTAAAATCATCAATAGAAGTCTTTTTCTAACGAAAAGATATTGTGGTGTCCCCCAAAGGTTCAATACAGGGTCCAGTATTATTTAAGCTACTCATCAATAACTTGAATGAAGAGGCAGATGCCTCCTCAGCAAATTCCTTGATGACAGAGCTTGAAGAAGTGGCCAATACCTAACAGTGCTGTCCAGGCCTTCAGAAAAAACTCAACAGGTTGGAGAGATGGGCAGAGAACTACTGTCTGAAGTACAAGGCAAATGCAGGGTCCTGCATCTGAGGAACTCTATACACCACTGCAGGCTGGGGGCTGTCCTGCTAGAAAGCAGCTCTGTGGAGAAAGACCTGGGGGTCCTGGTCAAAAACAAGATGGGTTGTGGTCAAGAAGGCATGGAGCTCCTGGAGCTGGTCTAGCAGAGGACTGCAAACATGTTTAAGGGACAGGAGCACCTCTCTTCCAAGGACAGACTGAGGAAGCTGGGCCTGTCCAGCCTGGAGATGGGATGGCTGAGAGGGCACCCCATCATGTCTGTCAGCACCTGCAGGGAGGGGCCAGAGGATGGGCCAGGCTCTGCTTGGTGTTGCAGAGCAATAGGACAAGTGGCAATGGGCAGAAACTGATGCACAAGAAGCTCCACAAGAACATGAGGAAGAACTTCTTTCCTATGCTGGTGACCACGCACTGGAACAGAATGCCCAGACAGGTTGTGGAGTCTCCCTCACTGGAGATATCCAAAAACTGTCTGGATGCAATCCTGTGCCATGAATTCTAGGATGACCCTGCTGAGGTTGGACCAGGTGATCACCTGTGAACCTTTCCAAGCTTACCCACTCTGTGATTCTGTGATTCTATAGGCATCATTTGATAGGGCCCCAGCTCAGCAAAAAGGCTTCTGCAGGTGGTTAATATGTGTTTGCTCAAGGTTCCTCTGTGCAACACAAAGCAAAGTAAAAGGGTTGAGATAAGCAGTAAACCCTCTCTTCAGCAGGAGACATTGTAATAAACTGCAGGCAAAGTCAAAGACACTATTACAACCTGCAGGGTACCATCTCAGGGTTTTTATTCAGCCTATGTGAGATGAACACCTAATTTGCAAAAACAAATCCTCTTCTTTTGCAAATATAAGTGAAATATGGAATTTCTTTTCAGTCTTTCATGCACTGCAAATGAGATGTGGGTCAGAGTACTTGCAGAAGTGAATCATAATTCAGAGGTATTAAGATTGGCCAGGAAGTCTTATGACTGGAATTTCCTAAATCAGGTGCTTAATTTTGCAGCTTGATGTCTTAGGACTTTTATAAATAACAGGAAATGCTTTAGGGTGTTTGTTTAGTTGATTTGGACTTTCTGCCACTTTCATAAGAAATATAAAGTGCTTTCTTGTATGCCTGCAGAATTTCCTGCCCGTTCAGCTGCTGCTAAATTCCAGATATATCCTGGTTTCAAATTTGTTTCTCTCATCAATTCTGAAACCATCCATGCCTCTCTGCACTGAGCCTTGCATGATGGCACTGGCCTGAGGAGCTGCAGCACCCTCACAGGGTAACCAAAAGAGCAAAAATACTTTCAGGCTTCTTTGGTGGATGTTCAGTATGTCTTCAGGGCTCTCACGACATCCTTACTGTACTTTTGTGGTGGTTTGAATCCATCTGAAGGTCAGATGCCCTCCTAAGCCACTCTGTCACTGCCTTCCTCGACTGGATGAAAGGCTCATGGGTCAAGAAAAGGACAGGTAGAGATCACTCACCAGTTATTACCACAGGCAAAACAGACTTGACTTAGGGAAATCAGTTAAATTTATTACCAAGCAAAATCGGAGCAGAATAATGAAAAGCAAAACAATCTTAAAAACATCTTCCCCCTACCCCTCCCTCCTTCCTGGGCTTAGCTTTATTTCTACCTTCTCCTCATCAGCACAGGGGGATGCAGAATGGGGGTTATGGTCAGTTCATCACACATTGGTTCTGCCACCACTTCCTCCTCAGGGAGAGGAGTCCTTTCCTTGCTCTAGTATGGCATCCCTCCTATGGGAGACAGTCCTCCATGAACTTCTCCAGTGTGAGTCCTTCCCACAGACCACAGTTCCTGATGAACTGCTCCATCGTGGAGCCCTTTTTCCGTGGGGTGCACTCCTTCAGGAACAAGCTGATCCAGTATGGGCGTCCCACAGAATCACAAGTCCTGCCAGTGAATGTGCTCCAGCATGGGTCTTTTCCACGGGGTGCAGTCCCTCAGGAACAGACTCCTTCAGCATGTGGCCCCCATGGGGTCAGGAGTCCTGCCAGCAAACCTGCTCCAGAGTGGGCTCCTCTGCCCACAGGCCCACTGGTCCTGCCAGTAGCCTGCTCCAGCATGGGTTCCCCCTGGGGTCACAGGCTTCTTCCTGCTTTGGTATGGAGTCCTCCAGGGGCTGCAGGTGAATCTCTGCTCCCCTGTGGGCCCCCATGGGCTGCAGGGACACAGACCCTGTGTCCCTGGGATGTCAGGGTATCTCTGCTCTGGCACCTGGAGTACCTACTACCCCTGCTACTTCATTGGCTTTGCTATCTGCAAGGCATATCTCACATATTTTCCCTTCTCTCTTCTTTTGCACAATTACTTCTGCACAATAACTTTTTCCCCCATCTTAAATATCCCAGAGGTGCTACCACCATCCCTGATGGGGTTGCCCTTGGCCAGTGGCAGGTCTGTGTTGGAGGCAGTGGTATTGACTCTGTCAAACATGGGGAAAGCTTCCAGCAGCTTCTCACAGAAGCCACCCTTGTAGCTCCCACCACTACCAAAACCTTGCCACGCAAATTCAATACAACTTTGTCTTTTGTTGTGAAGTGTCCCACCCCACCTCACCACAGTGCAGGTGCAGCCCTGCTATCACAGCACTGAGTGATAAGAGGAGGCAGCTCTCCAAGGACAGGACAAGGAATAACTGAAAAACACAAATGCAAGTATAGTTTTTCCCAAAAGACACAGCTGAAAAAAAGAACAGGCAAATACCTTTTATATAAGTTTGAATGCATGAGGGTGTAACACTTAAAGTTGGAAAACCCTAGTCTGTGTGAATTCCATTGTGATTTTATGATCTGCTGTTCACGAGTTGTAAATTCCTTGATTTTGTAGGATAACAAAACCAAAGGAGGATAAAGATTGAACCAGCTGGAAGGTGAACAGTGGTACTAGGGGTGAAAAATTAGAAGAAAGGGTAAGCCTCTCCAAGGAACCGGGTGTTCATGTGGGACTGAAGGTACCATCAAGGAAAGCAGCACAGGAGGGACAAATCAGAAACACTGATGCTGAGGCCCATCTTAGTGAGGTGTTAGTGAGTTAAGAGGGCTGTGAGTTGGCTGAGCTTTCTTAACTAGGGAACTCATTGCCCAAGAAGCATGGTCTAGAGTGGAATCTCTTCATGACACCTCTTGCAGAGGGAGTAGATTCAAACCCCATGCAGTAGAGAGGCAGGTCAAGCCTATACATGCCCTTGTTATCAGCTGCCTGAATGAAAGTGGTACTAGTCCTGCCAACAAGCCCATCTCCCCAAGTTCTACATGGTGGCTTCTACTTTTCTTTGTTTCCTGTTAGAGGTAGTCCAAATGGGAACACGTTGCTACCATTCTGTTAAAATTTCCACAAAACACCTTCTGAGGTTTTTTCGGGTTGGAAAACAAATCAAAGAACTTGGTGTTCGGCACAACCCAAACAATGTTGGCTTCTGACTTCTTACTTTGCTTCACTGAACTGTACACTCCAATATAATCCCTCTAACATGGTATCAAACTCATAGAACAAGGCCAGATGTCTTCACTGTACAGTCACCTCAGTAGCTAGTCAAGGAGGCAACTTCAAACTCCACCTGAAACAAAAAGCATTAGTGTTCTCTCCTTGCTTCAGGAGACTATAATTTGCCTCCTGTACATCATCTGCACATATGTGGTTTTGCCCTGATCAAAGCCTGAAGAGAACCTTGTCCCATAGCAAAACCCAGATCAGCTCTACTTAGAAATATGTGGATGAACTACTCTAAAGGCTGTATAAACAAAAGCAGCATTCTTGTAGATATGAGGCAAAGACAATTTGGTAACATATTTTTTGTAGGAATTTAAATCTTCAGTTATTCCTGGAATTCTTACAACACTGCCAATTAAATTCACAATTTGATAGACAGGACATTATGTCTATTAATTAAAGACTATAGGTCACTTTGTTGATATCTCCAGTCTAATGAAATGAACAAAAATATTTGCTTTGGATGTCTTTTTTGAAGCTTGTTTTCCAGGATAAGCAATCAACTGTTAACAAATCTGAACAGCATTTTTAAACAAAAGTGAAGAAAAGTAAATAATCTGTCTTTTAAAAAATAAAAGAATGCCCAATCATAGAGAGGAAAGTCCCTACTTTAACTACATACAGTACTTAAAATACCAATCACGGAATCATAAAATGGTTTGAGTTGAAAGGGACCTCAAAGACCATCTAGTTCCACCCCCCTGCCTTGGGCAAGGACACCCTCCACTAGACCAGGTTGCTTCAAGTCCCATCCAACCTTGCCTTGAACACTTCCAGGGCAACCAAAGTTTCTCTGGGTAACCTGTGCCAGGGCCTTGCCACCCTCATGGGGAAGCATTGCTTCCCAATAGCCAATCTAAACCCATTCTGTCAGTTTGAAGCCATTCCCCCTTGTCCTCTCACTACAGCTCTTTCTCCATATTTCTTGCAGACTCCTTTCAGATACTAGAAGGTCACAACTAGGTCATCCCTAAGCCTTCTTCAGGCTGAGCAGATCCCAGTTCTCTCAGCCTTGTCTTACAGGAGAGATGTTCTATCCTTTTAATCATCTTTGTGGTCTCCCCTGTACTCACTCCAATAGGTCAACGTCCTTCCTGTGCTGGAGATCCCAGAGCTGGACACAGTATGCCAGGTTGGGGCTGAGCAGAGCAGACAGGCAGAATCCCCTCCCTCAACCTGCTGCCCACACTGCTCGGGATGGTTTTTGGGCTGCAAGTGCACATTGCTGGCTCATGTCCAGTCTCACATCCACCAGCACCCTCAAGTCCTTCTTTGCAGGGCTGCTCTCAATCTGTTCAATTCCCAGCCTGTATTAATACCAGAAGTTACCCTGACCCAGGTGCAGAACCTTGTACCTGGTCTTCTTAAACTTCATGAGATTCCCATGGTTCCACTTCTCAAGCTTGTTCAGGTCCTTCTGGATGTCACCTCACCACTCAGCTTGGTCTCATCTGCGAATTTGTTGAGGGTGCATTGGATCCCTTTGTCTTTGTCATTGATGAAGATATTAAATAGCACTGGATGAAGATATTAAATAACAGACCCCTGAGGGACACTACTTGTCACTGATGTCCATCATGACTCAGAGCTGTTGACCACAAGCAAAAATACTAGCAATAGAGCAAAGAGGAAAAGCATTAGTTCAGCATCCCTTTTGCAGTGGGTGAGATAAGATAGCACTACTTCTATTTTGCAGATGAGAGCTGTAATGTGCCATGCAGCTGTATGCATTTTCAAAATTCAAATGGTGCCATCGGAGTAGAAGTGAACTCCAGAATCGTCTGTATCCACATTGTGGGCTGAGCTTGCCTGACCGTGCCACTATTTAAGATTCTGGGCACTGTCAAAGACCTCTAGAAAAAGAGAACTTCACTGTTACTAGACACAGGAACTTGTAGCCACACTGCTGCCCACCAGTAGCCAAGACCTGAGCATGTCCTGGCATGGAACTGCCTGCTTATTCAGCCCATGTGGCATCTTCCAAAACCACTGTGTAGGCACAAAGGCATGAGGGGAAGGTGCAGTTGTAAGAACACACCTTCTCAAGAACTAGGTTAATATTATCAAATTATTTCCCTTAAAAGAGTAAGAGATACTAGAAGTCATGGCTGCTATTAAATATGTACTGATTTGGGACATAGAAATATGTATCAGACCTCACCAAATATCCCACTTAACTACCAGTACATGTGAGTTTGGAGACTGTTGGGGATGACTTCTTCATTTGTCCCAGACTACAGGTGACAGTCTGATGTTTACCTGGCAGCAGTCCCAGTACCTCTGTTGACCTTGTTTCAGAGGGACACTAGATTATCATCCCTGCAGCCAGGTAGTGGGTACCTGAAGACAGCAAATTATATTTCCCAAATGACCCCTAAAAAGCAGCAGGTGCACCTTGAGTGCCTGCATATAGGAAGATATGACCTGGCAGCACTGGGTTGCTCTGCCACGCTGTCCTGTCTCTCACCATAGCCAAACCCAGAGGTTTTGCAAAGAACACAAGTAGTTTTTAAGTTATTCATTTTTACACAGAGTGAACCGCTCAATTTATTTTAAACTAAGATTGTTACTTTAGCTTCTTTTAAATCCTTGGAGGGGTTCTTCTGGGTTTAATGAGCTTAGCAGCGCTTTTACAGAGTAAGTGTTTAACATGTGTTGACTATACAACCAGCAGGATAAGTTCCACTGAAGAAAATTATTTAAATCATAAATAAACCATAAATCAGAGGAGAATGTACAATGTTCTTCTCTAATTGCTGGAAATAGTTTGAATGCAAGAGGAGAACAAAAATGCAAGAAAATAAAAAGTATACTTTAATAACTTGCAAATAAAAAATTTACTGTATTATTGTAGTGACGTCAATTTACTCTATCAAATACCATGGGAGTCATAAATCCAGATGTTATATGTGGTAGTTGCTCCAAGTTGATTGAGCCAATTGGGTAAAAAGGAATAGGAAAATAATGAAGAGCATCCCACAACATGCTTGCACAATCCTAATGTCCAGATCAGAAATAAAATTATCAGACTTCTTACAGCTTGTCAGAAATTCTTTCCTATAAGAACATACATAAGACCTATGTAGGTAAAGACTGCTAGGGTATCAGGAGATTCATGAAGGATGTTTCTTGCAATGCCAAGGTAAACTACAAAATAAATGCATACATGAGAATTAAAAATGTGCTGAAGAAGCACAGCATCACTGGAATAGGTACAACCACCCATTCTAAAACAACAGTTGCTGTTCCATTAGCATCTGGAAGCTTAACCTGAATTTAAACCTTAAACTCCAGATAACCCTCACTGCAAAACAGCAAAATAAATAAACCTTCAGACTAGGAGTATGGTGGAAAAGTAAAACTCCACTGCTTACAGGGGCTTACAGGTGTTAAAAATCAAAATAACATTCAACACTCAATGTTTTTGTTTGGAAATCCAACAAGAGACAAAGTTTCACATTTTTTACAGATTAATTTATTACTCATTTTGCAATCACTTACCGCATGCCACATGCAGTGTTCTAAGAAATAAGCTAACTAATTACAAGGTCCTGAACTAGACATACCCCAATCCAGCACATAATAAATTTATTTCTGCTCTTGTACTTTAAAGCAAGATTTGGAAAATAGAAAGAGGATACAGGAAACCCGAAGTTCTGGCAAGACATCACGGGACTTTCAAGCATACATCTAGAGTTTCCATATGGGAAGGTTTAAAGCCTGCCCAGTTTTTGAGAGATCTTAACTATCTCATCAACATCCTCAGAGGTCAAAAACATTGCCCAATGGAACATGGATGGCAGGTTGTATTCATAAGAAAGTTGAATATGAGGTCAAAGAGGGGTCCTGGACATCAGGATTCATGACATAAATGTGTGTGGGGCTTACATACTGCTTGCATTCTCCTGACTCTTCTCTGCTTCTGATTGGTGCAAGTAGTTACGTCTCTGCAGAAAAAAACATTGTGTGTGGTTTGAAAAGCCTAATGAATCTTACTTAAACTCCTCTGCCTAGTGCTTACTCCCATCCCTCATGCTGGTGCTAGGACAGGACACAGACTTAAAGCACCAGAACTGCACTGGTCATCCAGATACCAGGATGACAAAAAGTAATTTTCAAAAACAGGAGGAGTATGCTGGAAGCACAAGGAAAACCTAATACCAGCTGTGACATAGCAAAGACAACAGTCTGAACAATGTGGCTCTAGAGAGTGCAGCATCATGAAGCAGCTGCACCAAAACCTGTGCACCAGAGAGAGTGGAGAGAAGCAAAAAGATCAAGAAAAGGAAACTGCCTTGTGACTTGGCAACTGCACAGAGTGACATTTATGCTCTCAGCTGTCTGCCCATTTGCCAAATATCCAGCTAAGAAAAAATCCACACTGGCTGTTTTCCCTTCATGACGGTCTGTCCTCTGATGGATATCTGTCGTGGGGAGTGAGATGGCTGGTGGAATGTGAGATCCATTTGAGAAGCAATTTAAGCAATTTAAGAAGTATTTAAGTATTCTGTGAGGAATACACATGGGTAAAAGCAAATGGAAACTGTGCTGCGAGCATGGGGATACACCAGTCCCTACTGGTCCTGTCCCTAGTGCAGCAGAGGCCAATGCCCTGTCACAGTGCAGTGCATTGTTCACATAAATACATGGTGCTTTAAGCATGAACATGATCTAGTTGAAGGAATTCCTGGGGGGGGGGAGAAAGGCCTTGAAGCAGTTTTGCTGGACACCAGGCATTTAGCCAGGGTTAAACCACCACAAGAACATAAAAGCAAACAAACTCACTCTTCCATTCCCCCCTCAAAACAAAATACAACTGGACCCCAAAGTTGCTGCCATTTCCATTGATTCATCTGCAAGAGACTTTGAGCAGATGGCAATGAATGCAGAAGCACTGGAGAGGGCTGAAAGCATGAGCAGTAAAAGAAGTAGATGCTTTCAGCTCCTCACAAAGCAGAGTGGGCATGGTGTTTGGCTGGTAATTTTTTCTCCCAAGGCATATAAACCCCTCAGGGTTTTTTTCCTCATGTTGAAGTCACCTGTCGGTGGCCTCCCCTTTAGCTGTGCTTATAAATCCATACCTTTTCCAGCACTGAAGGGTTCTCTTATGATCCAGAAAAGGCATTCATGTTGCTGACAACAGAGCTGGTGCTTTGTTCAACTTTCTTGCAGCTTATGGGAGATAGAATTGGGTTACTGCAAAAGTATCTCCACAGTATAATGTTATACACTACAACATGTTTGCTTGTTATAACTCACAGGCAGTGTTCAAAGTGAGTATCATATGGGGAATGGACATTATAACACATCACTATAAAGAAAAGGAACAAACTACATGGGTCCTTGTGCAAACTGGTTATTGGAGACAAAAACTGCAAGTAAAAGGATAGAGAACATGCTTTAGACTGAGGAACCTTGGGCCTCAGCAGGATCAGCTGTAATTAGGTGGATCAGCAATAATAGGCTAAAATGTTAAATGCTGCTTTTATGAATTGTTTTGAACATCCAAATGTAGTATTTTATTTAATTTAGACAAGCTGAATTTTCAGTGTTCAAAATAAAATACTGTAGTACTAATGGAGGACTTAAAGCAGTGCCTGAAATCAGGTCCTCCTGTTCTTCCTGTTAAATCAAAGAGCAGTATCTCAGGTGTGGAGAAGCAGTGATTTGAACAAGCTGTAATATGATCTTTTTGTGCACTGTGGCTTCTAGCATGGTGCTATACAGCTGGCAATATTTCCTAGAACTATATAATTAAAGAAAAGTTGATTATTTTATGCTTGCTAGAAATGGTTGGTTTAACAAAAAGTTGTTTAGCAAACTTTTTTTCCTCTTGCAGCTCTAATCATAGAATCATCGAATCATATAATGGCTGGGGGTAGGAAGGAACCATGTTATGATCCAGTTATTAAAATTATTAGAAATGCCTCTGTCTGAATTAAGGTGCAAATGAGACCATATGCCAAAGTCTGGATTTTATTTAACAGTAAATGTGAGGCAGAGGAAGAGAGAAAGAAATAGGAAAAAGAAGATGGGGGGAAGAAAGAGAGTGACAAACTGATTAAAACAGAAAATGTATCACCACTCCATGGAGCCCAGCAGTGCTCCATGGAGTCCTGTTCTCCTGGTCTTCTTGGGGGTGGTGTGATCTGAAGAGATTTTGGCTCCCTGCTCCATCAAAGGTGTCTTCAGCCACCTGAATTAAGGTCATTCATCCCTTTGGACTTGAACTTTTCCATTGGTCTCATCAGGCAGTGGTCCTTCCCTGCCTTATCAGCACATGGAAAACTCCTCTGCACCTCAGACTGGGGAAGGTCAAGTACTACATTAATGAAGAGTGTGTAGGTGCATAAGTACTTTGTATTCTTAGAATTACTATTCCAAGTTTCCTAGCATGAAAAGGAAGTATGCCCTGATCCTCTTTTCAAATGCCAGTGTCAATCCAACATGCCAAGTTAAAATTTTTCATTTAGTTGTAGATAGTTACATGTATTGTTTGAAATCAAATCCTTCAGAAAATCATAAAGAAAAGGATTATAGAAGTGCACTGATGCTTTCTCACTGTGCCTATATATTGTTCCACCATTGAAATCAGAATTTAAGATTATATTGAGTGGACAAACTGTGGCCCTTTTGAGAGTGTTTATTAGACACTTCTGAAAATATTCTCTATTTAAACTGTCTCTAGTGGAAATGTGTGGAAACTGCAGCAACAAAATTGCTGATAATTTTTTTAACTTCAAAACATCAGTTTTCTTTCTGCTTGTAAGCTATCATTGAAAAGTTCCTACATGTTAATGAATATCTGTGATGTTTGGGTCTTTGTGGTTGGTCAATAATCTAAACGTTCCTACTTTGGGGGTGGAAAGCTGAAACCTTTATTGAACACTCACGTTACAATATATAGCACCAAGGGGCAGGACATGTTAATGAAAAGGACAGGTCATGTTAAGTAGATGATTAGACAAATTCTTTACTAGAGTTGTGTGGAAAAGGGTCCGTGTTTTACATATCAGAGAGCTAGATAGGGAGGGAAACCAAGGAACTTCTATAAAGCGATACAACACAGCTAAGAAACTTTCTATACCTTGCTAAGACAGACAGAGCTATTGTCTACAGTCAAGGCTTAGCTAGCACTGCTCCTGGGGCCTCTCCTTCCTCTGCCACTCCAAGGCAGAGTCCTGTTAGCTCTGTTTCTGCTGACAACTGAGTTTTGATCCCAACAGGGCTTGTTAAAGCATTTATCCTTCTGATTTGTCTGGCTACTAATATTGTCGTTAATCAGCAGATACTATTGTAGAAGACACTCAAGATACTTTCTTCCTTCTTTAAATTTCAGGGAAAATCTCACTAGCACTTAACTCATGTTACAGGAAATTTGAGTGTTTGTTCAAGATTGTTAAAAAGCATTTCCAGTGCATAGTAGGAATTAAAATAGTGGAGACACCTTCCTCTATCAAGTAACAGCTGCAAGTTGTTTTAAGTCTTGAAGGGACAAATTGAAATTCATCCATTAATGTCTAAAGAAAAATGTTTCAGCTAACTTGGCATGTGTTACTTATCTATTTCTCCTGCACAAACCTCATTCTCTGAGTGCCAAGATCCATGTCCTATCCATTGGAACCAGAAACCATCAACAGCTGTCCAGTCACAAGCTTATTTTCACAATTGCATGCTTGGTTTTACCTAGCAATAGGAAAGGGCTTGGAAAGTGGAAGGTCTTTTTTAGGTGCAATGCTCAGATAAAAACATGCTGTCAGCTACCTTCCATCACCTTTAACATCTACTTAAGAAAAAGTGCAGCTCCTGTTCTTGAAGACTGCAGGAATGTTAAATCTTAAGGTAGGACCCTCTGAGCCTTCAGCCTGATCAGTGCCCTTCTAGAAACTTTTAAAGGATGATATTGTATAGCCTGGCAAAGGAAATTATGTAGACTTCAGACTACTTGTGTTTTTTAAAAATAAATATTCTTTGAGCCTCAAATCAAAATCCCATATATTTCTGTGCTTATACCCTCTGACCCATAACAGATGGTTTCCCTACTTTTGTAACAGACTGCACTTATTCTGAATTTCTAGATTATATTTGAGTTCAGATATAACTGTTAGGACTGCTTCCAATTCTGCTGTAGCGGGGTATCACATAACTCACAAACCACCCATTATAAAGCAGTAATTTTAATTATGGTGTGTTTCTGATGTTAAGGTATTTGAATTGTACATTCTCAAAGAACAGCAATGTACTGATGAATTAGACACTAAAGAACTCTAAACACTTTTTAGCAAAATACTACTACAACCATCAGATACATTTAGTCATTACAGATTTATTTGCCAGGGAATACTGGAACTTTTCCTTCCTGTTTTTTTTCTTTCTTTTCCTTTTTTTTTCTTTTGGTCCTGTATCCTGTTGATTAATCTGCCCAAACTGATATTGAGTATCCTCATCTAAATGTCTCTTTCAGAGGAAAGATATCCGTTCATGAACTGCGTGTTATTTATTACATTAATCAATTTAATTGCAACATGACACCAAAAAGAAGGTCTGACCTTATGGACACTAAAAGGGGTGACTCAGCAATTGAATGAAGAACAATAGGTCACAGAAATCATCCATTAAATCATTCAGTGGTGACAATCTTTCATGCCTTGCAAAAGACTTGTGAATATCATTTAATTCCAGCCTTTCCAAGAGTTAGTAACCTAGTTCTCTGATAATGAAACTAATGGAACCATTGCCACCAAAAAACAGTGTACTGTGGGTACTTGTACTAATGCTAACTTGCCTGAGAGCATTGTACAGACACTTCTAGAACTCTCTCAGGCTTGTCCACTTGTATAGTGTACATATTTCCTTACCAAATGTTTTAGGAACCATTTCCAAATGTTCCCTAAAAAAAAACCACCACTCAATTTCAGATCCTTCCTCTCTGCCTTCTTATACATATATAGCCTACTTTTATTTTTTATGGAAAAACCTAAATAATCTTGAAAAATCTAACCCAGTACTCTGTTCCAAACAGTTCCTATTTCAGACACTATGCAAAAAACCAGCCTGCACAAACACTCAAAGAGCTTAAAATGCAAATAGGGATTTTTGTACTCTTAGAAGACCACCTTGGGACTGGCACTGCAACACATCTAATTCTGGGTTTAGTCTGTCATCTTAGAAGAGAAGGCTTACAGGAGCTGACCCATGAATATGCACTCTAACCATGCACACTTGGAATTTACTGCAAATAGGATGCAAGATGGCCTTGCACATACACTGCTGTCCTTCCTTTGCTTCACGGTGTTCCACTTTCTATGAGAAGGTTAACAAAATAATTTTCAGAGATTAATATTCAGCAGAAAATGTAGCACCTCATTTTTGCATAATATTTTCCCTAATCAAAATTCAGCCATATTTAGCTTCTCTCCTTTTCTGAGAGTGTCTGGATAACATCAAATGCTTGCACTAAGGCTAATTCCGTTCTTGGGGAGTGAATTCATGTTGACATCATGATCACTTGCCATTGCTTTTGGATATATACCAGTGAGGACAGGTGGAATTTCAATAATAACTCTTGTCTCTTTGGCTGCGTTATAAAGTTAACCAGTGGAATTCAAGCAGCTGAAGCAAAAGTGTGCTGAGGGAAATTGTACTTACAGAGTTTGAACTTTTCAATTATCGAGTACATACCTTAAATGCTATAGACAGCACTAGTTTTAGCACTTTTCATGTCATGAATCCAACAGAATAGTGATCTGCTTTTATAACACTTGGTTTTTTTACCAACTTCTAAAATTATGTACTAAGAGCCTGGATATGACAAGAATTTTACAGAATAGTTGTGGAATAAAAACTTTGAGGAATTCATGCAGTTTGTTTCTTTAAAATAAACTGTGGTATAAAGCTAGTTACACTTCACTTCAAATATTTACCCATATGTTATTATTAAGAAGTGCTGCTGCACTTCAGTGGTATGAAATGGATAAGAGTGACCATCTGGGGCCATTTCTCACACAAAGGGAAATGGCTGAATAATTTCATTTTTTAACAGGACTGTTAGCCAAGATGTAACATAATCATGTCATTACTCCAAATATAGACTTTCTGAGACTTCAAAGAGCTTGGCTGGCTGTTCATAAAAATAGTTTCACTCTCCCCTCCCATGAACAGTTTAGCAACACCAGCTAGGGACAGCTTTGCTTGGTCTATTTTTGCCCCCATGTGTTTGGGCATTGTGTGTTGACAACTGTAGCATGTTTGTACTGCAAACTGTGCTTTGAACAGGGGCTTAAATCTGTTCAAGTTTTCTCATGTGAAAGGAATGTTGACATGGCTAGAGAGAAAAAAGAAACCCTTCAAAAAAATCTTCCTGCATGAAGAAAGGAACTTTTTCTGCCCAGTAAATATGATGTGAATAGACCAGAAGAACTAATTGTTTTCCTCTTGTTCTGGCACATATATTGTGAATCAGGTGTGATTGCATTTAATGATGATCTATTCAAATAGGTAGCAAATAATTAAGCATTAAATGATAGTTTTATTTGAGAAGGAATTTCTATACAGTCCTTGCTGCAGATTTCAACAGTTACTCCTCAAGTGGAATGCTTTTTCAGAGTTTATGCCTTAAGACATAATATACATACATGCACACACTCTGAGACCACTCAAAGGTAGGTGCCCTAAGTGACAGACATCATAACAATCTTTCACTGCAGGTTACGCTGCAAGGAGTAATCTTATTTCTCTGTGCCTTTGGTGGAAACAACAAGGAGCCACAGTCTTGAAATTAAATGAAATCTGTTTGGGATAGGCATTTTGAAAAGTCCTTTCTAGTTTCAAGAAAAATATAGATGCACAGTAGATTGCCTAGAAAACTATGGAGTCTGTGTCATGGATATCTTTAAAGACACCATGTAGGCATTTTCCAGGAATGACCACAGTGACTCTGATCCTGCCTTGGATGGGAAGATGGACTGTCTAATCCCCTCAGACAGATGGAATTGGATGGTAGATTTGAGATTCTTTTTTATTTCCTCACAAGAAAACAATTCAGGCCTACCTACAGGCTGTCCCAGACTCATCTATGTCAAATGCTCTATGTAGTTAGAGCATGGTGCTCATAACAAAGTCAAGGATTTGATCCCCATATGGGCCAGTCACTTAAGAGCTGGACTCGAGGATCTCTGTGGGTCCCTTCTAACTCAGAATATTTCGTGATTCTGTGAATTGTATCAGCAATGTGTGCAGACCTTCCTCACTACTCCCTCCACCCTCCATGGCTCCATGCACCCACATTTACAGGCTGTGAACCAGAGAAAGTCCAAAGCTGTCCTTTCCTCTGCCACAGCAG
Source organism: Xiphorhynchus elegans (assembly GCA_013401175.1). NCBI lineage: Eukaryota > Metazoa > Chordata > Aves > Passeriformes > Dendrocolaptidae > Xiphorhynchus > Xiphorhynchus elegans. The sequence goes on from VZUH01002125.1 coordinate 130,779, forward strand.
TGATGGACCTGCTCTCCTACTATCAGAATGGGAAGGCTGGGCTACCTGCCCTGGTTGCTCAGGACTTTGGCAGATAATTTTGGGAGGGCAGTTGACCAGAAAATAAAACACCTCCTTTGATACCTTATATGTACTGAAAGACAGGGCAGTGTACTGGGAATGTCCTTACATATCTGCCCAGTTTGTATGTTCTTGTTCAGGCATCCGGTCTTGTCTGCAGCCAGGGACAGGGATGGGATTTGATTCACAGAGTTAACAGCTCCTTCAAGCAAGGCCAGACCCATCTTACGAGGTGGCAGTGCCATGCTACCTCCATCCACACAGAGATATGGTCTTATGTGTTACAAGGGTGGCAGTGAAGACCAGAGGCTGCCTGCCCACATGCCAACATACAGCCACCTGCACTGCCCACATCCTGATCCCACCACTGTGGTGGAGGAGACACAGTGGTCAGCTCAGAGCTCCCGGGGCAACAATGGCCCATCAACCCATGCAGCAACTCTTCTCTCCCCATCCCACTTGCTGGGAAGATCTCCCCTGGCAGATCCTGACTGTGGGGTGCCTGCTTAAAGCAGGAAAGGAGGCAATCCTGCAAACGTCCTGTCCCTCAAAGCCACGGGGCCATGATGGTTCTCCATGGCAGAGGACATGCAGTGGTAGGCCTGCAGTCCTGCTGCATGTGGCACCAGAGGCAGGCAGATATTTAACTTGTGCTGGTGGAAATGCTGAAGAGGGGGAGAAGACACTTCCCACAGTGGCTGCTCCTCCACAGCCAGTACTTACTTGAATGCTTCAGCCCAAGCCTGTGACTGGGAACAGGGATAGGATCTGCTATTTTTGATGTTTCAAGTTGGAGCTTGCCTTTTTTCCTGTTTCTTCTTGCTACGAAATTTGCCCCTGTGAGTTGCTCCTCAACTTCTCAGCCCTTGCAATTTAAATCTCCAGTTGACTATTTCCCTCTTCGCTTCCATGTGGAGATTTACTGCTGAAAGGGACAAAACCTTTGAGTTCAGTCCTCCAAGTTTACATGGAACTGTGCAGTAGACACAGATTTACAGAGCTTTGCCTACGTTTGACTCAACTCACCAAATGTTTTCCAACATTTTTACAAACTTCAGTTCCATGCTAAGAGACCAAAACAAGAGAGTCCTGTGCTACAAAGAGAGCAAGAGTGATAAGGATCCTTTGCAGCTGTTTTACTTGCCCAGCTGCATCCTTGCTCCAGCTGAGGTCAATCTGCAATGCTTTCAAGCATGGCTCACCAATCAGGCCCCTTGAAGACTTTAACACCATTCTAAATCACCTCCTTTATTCTTACTGACATAAGCTGCGTCTCTACTTGTAACATATTTTTAATATTTCCTTTGAAATATATTAACAGGTGTGCATGTGAAAAATGGACAACTTAGGGAAGTTGTTGTTGCTGGATAAAGACTGATTTGGGTGTAGTCCAATGAAAATCTTACACTGTGCAGTCTTACAACCCAAAAAGAAAAAAAAAGTTTACCAAATTTCCCATTCTGATTGTAGATCAGGCTAACATACCCAGAAATATGCTAATATTCAGGTTCCTTCCCACAATATATTCTTTCTTCTCTCAGCCATGCTTTCTTGTATCTTTTTCTTTTACTTTTCCTTAAAAAAATTCAGATACATAATTAAAGTCTTGATATAAAGTTATGGAAAGCCAGAGCAAATGAGATCTTAGCATTCAGTTAGACTATGTTGGTGGCAATCTACTCCCTCTGTCTTGTACTGTCATAAGGTCCTTCATTATAGGCCAAATTTTACTATTCTATTTTTGTCTGAACAATGTATGATTTCAGAACTTATTCTACAAAAGTAGCATTATGTGAATACTTGTGACCTGAACTTTTCGATGGACACTCATCAAGCAAATGCAATATACACACCTACAGACAACACATGTTTTGTATATTGTTTCTGTCTTTTTCCTAACGCTGTCAAGATGCTGGCTTTACACAACCCTCAAAAAATCGTTCCACTGACGTGCTTGATGACTTGATGACATTTTCTATCCAGTCCCCACTAAGTTTGCTACCTCAATAGCTCATGTTTTAGTACCTATCCCCACACCCCTCCCCTTGGCTTTCAAAGCATGATAGTAACAGAACATCAGATGTCATTATGAAAGACATTTCAAGTTTGTTTTGAACCATTTTTAATATCTCTTTATTGGATTTCCATACTAAAATGCATCCAGGGAAATACAGGGAAAACTACTACCCAAAACATAATTAGATGCAGATTTTGTTTAGTTTCTTAATAGTCATGCTTTCTTTACTATAGGAACACATTAAAATAGTACAGGAAATAATAGAAGGTGCTGGGAAAATGTGTCTAATATATCCAAACAAACAGAGGGAGATAAAATTCTCACATTTACTAATGCCTGCTTAATCTAGCATTAATGTCTGTATGATCAGTATCACCAGTGTCAGTCAGGAGAAAGTGCATGGAGTCTTCTCCATGGCAGATATTATCCCTTGTGGTTTTACAAGAAAACTGTATTAGAATCATAAAAACATTAAGGTGAAAAAGACCTCCAACATCATCTGAGTTCAACTTTTGACTGAAAACGTCCAGTCATTTTTTTAACACTTCAAGGGATGGTGACTCCATCACTTCCATAGGCAGCTGATTCCAAGGATTAACGATCCTTCCACTGAAGAAATTCTTCATGATGTCCAAACTGAGCCTCTCCTGGTGCAGCTTGAGACCATTTTCTTTTGTCCTGTCACTACTTAGTTGGGAAAAAAGCCCAACCCACACCTGGCTACAACCTCCTTTCAGGCAGCTGTAGAGAGCAAAAAGGTCCCTCCTGAGCCTACTTTTCTCCAGGCTGGGCCATCCCCAGATTCCTCAGCCATTCCTCACAGGACTTATGTTCTAGACTCTTCCCCAGCTCTATTGTTCTACAATATATGGACAAAGATTTTCTCCCAAACCAATTTTCCAATGAAAACCTAGGAGCAGTTCTGTGGTGAAAGGACAAGAACCCACAAACACAAGTTGAAACAAGCAAAATTGAGGCTGGATGTGAAGAAAAACATTCTCAACCTGAGGACACTCAAGCAGTGGAACAGTTGCTGGTTAGTTTGTGCAGGGTCCAGCTTTAGAGGGTTCCAAAACCAGCCTCGAGAAAGCCCCAGGCAGCCTGGTCTGATCCCAGACATGGCCCTGCTTTGGGCAGAAGCTTGGACCAGAGACCTGAAGCCCTTTCCCACCTGAGTATCACCTTGATCCTAGAATTAGAGGCCTCTTATTAGAAATAATAAGATGAAAAAAAATCTGCTCAAATCTTCTCACTGTTTGGATGTTCTTAGGTCTCTTCCTTAGAGATGAATCAGTTCAAACTGAAACTTTTTGAGTTTCACTTGTATAACCTGTTTCAACAAGTCAACAGAAAGCAACATTTTTTCTAAGAACTCTCAGAACTCACTTTTAATTTAGAGTAACCCCATCAGAATTAAAACAAAGTGCAGAATGTTTGAATAATGTGAGCATTTAATAAATCCTACTCTAAATGCCCATTTGTGGGCAGCTGTTTGTTATTTAAAGCAAAAGCGTTAGTGTACTTTATTGTCTGTTCCTTAAATAAATTGCTTCAAACTTTTGATTTCATTTATATATTTTGAAAATTAGTTCTATTATTTAATTGTATACTGTGAAAAAAGTGTATTTCTTGCCTTTAAATTTTATGAGTTCCTGAAAACTCACTTATACTTGCAATTTTTTTCAGTTCATACCATAGTTTTCAACTACCAGCCCCTACGAATAAACATACTTACCATAGTTTTCAACATTTGCTGTTTTAAAAGATTTAATCTCATTTTATTCTTACTCTTCCCTTGTCTCACACCCTAATCTATTCTCCAGGAAGACAGTCCTTTCCTGGTTTCAGCAGTTTTCCATCACCCATTTATGAGCTTCTTTATAAAACCAGTACACAAAAAGTATGATTATATGTAGCGAACCAAGCATGGGAAAAAGAAAGAAGAAAAATAGAAAGCCTGGGAAATGTCTAGACAACCTTGTATTATTTTATCTAGAGCTTTGATTTACTGACTGGGGATGGAGCTAAGCTCTGGGTTTGCAATTTGCTATGTGTGGGGTGTGAATAGGGCAACTTGAAACAACAGGGTCTGCGTGTGTTTGAGTGGTGGCCATACTACAAATATACAATACTATTTTATATAATGCCATTATAAATGTATGTATGCTTATATCCTTCAACAACAATATATATAATAGTATAATAATGTCCAGTTTTATTTCTTTTCCTCTTCTAACCTAAGATATGCCTATGGTATCTTGTGCATTTGTTAAACAGATTTTCCCTGATTTTCCATGGCAATGATTTATTTTCTGATGAATTACAGTAAATTTATTCTGAAATGTGTGAGGACAACTACAATTGTTCTTTCCAGGTTTGCTGTCTTCTGTTTATGAACACTACAGCAGCTACAACTCTGATGAAGTCAATAAAGTTATAATGTAATGTAAGTAAAGATTTGATATTGTGCTTTAATACCTGCTCAGATGCATAAGACAAGATTGGTGTTAATTATAATTGTTTCTAACACTGACTAATTTAAATAATCAACTGACTGTGGTTCTGCTGCTTCTCTATACAGTCCTGTAGAGAACTTAATTTTTGTAAGTTCTTGGGGAAATCAGACATCATTCCTGCCCACTGAAGGAGAAAACACTGACATCTCAGTTATAAAATAAAGTTCCACTTTAACTCTGGTCCTTGAGGTGGTTTGGTTTAAGTTGTAAATATAAACCAAAGAACTTCATCACTGGTGACTGAAAAACCCCAGTTCCATTTTTTAACATTAGCAGGTTTTTCTAAGGTTTCCGGCCTACATCCACTTAAAAAAAAGTATATATGACTACTTACTACATATTCTCTTTCTGCTCAGTTGATTATGGCATTATTCATTTTCTCTCCTGAAGTGTTGAAATACTTTTATACACTATTAAAAAGTTCCTTGCCTTTTCCCTGAGGTAGCTGCATTTCAGCATTGAGTGATTTAATTCCTTCAATAGCTGGTAATTGGTTTTTAAAGTTTAACATGTACTCTGGGATCTTTTCAGAAAGGGCTATAAACAAGTATCCATCATTCTTACTCCCTAATGTGTTGTCCCTGGACCATTCCTTAGCAGGTCTAAAAATTCCACAGCTGTGACTAAACCTTACCATGCCATGATGTATTGCAGCAATCTCATGATGTGAGGGCAAAAATTTTCATCAGTCAGGAGGGAAGCAAGAAAGTGAATAAGATTTGAGCTATTCACCTTAGATGTGCAAAAGAACAGTGTATAGAAACCAGCATTGACTCATGTGACAGGATCTATGGAGAATGGAGAGTTTTATTGAAGTATAAACTCCAGTGTTTGACTTTTGGTATGGTTAGGGAACTCAGATATATGATTAGAAAGGGTAAGTGTGACACTTGGTAAAAGTTAATTATCCAAAGACTAGAAATCAGTAACATCCAAATGTTTTCCACACCACCAGCAGCAATAGTTCTTCACTTAGTAGTCAGGGAAAGAGTAAAAAGATTATACTATTTTGGCCTTATTTAAGTAATAAACATATTATTTGAGGATGTCAGGGTCAAAAAGGGATGGAAATATTTGTTTGTGGTTAAAGATGGAAGCAAGGGGATGAATGCATGGAGGAATAGGCTTCCAATCTGATTGGTTAAATAACCATCTCGAGCACAATATTATGAATATGCAGTGTCAAAAAGGAATAGAAGACTGATCAGTAAAAAAGCTACATCTTACAAGCTAGAATACACAATGTACCATAAGCATTGATAAAATCAATTTGAAATAGTCCTCTTGAAGACTATTGCCTCATGCTTGAAAGTCTTCAAGGCCAGATTGGACGGGGCTTGGCATAACTTGGTGTCCCTGCCCATGGCAGAGAGGTTGGAAGTAGATGAACTTTAATGTCCCTTCTAACCCAAGCCATTTTATGATTTTAAGATTCTATTGAAGATATTAAATACTAGAGCAAAACGGTTTGCACATGTGTTCAAAAAGACAAGAAGGAAAGCAGCAGGACCTCTTTCCTGCTGACCTGGGATAACAATTAAAAACAACAGACAAGATGATGATTTTGGCCATGATGGCAGAGGCAGTACATTATTGCAGTGTCTGCCCCCATTTTTAAACATAAAAAATTAACCTGCTTAGACTCCCATGCAGCTTTAGATGTGTTGCTATGTGGAAAAGTATGAACTAAGATGGAAATGATGGAATTGGCAGCAGGAACATGAGGTGAACAAGAAACTGAATAAAAGTTAGTCATATACCACACTGAAAAGGAATAGCATCAGGTTGAAAGTCAGTAATGGTTACTTCCTGAAATACCAGTCTTGGGGCTGATTTTACTTACGTTTTTTTTTTTTTTTTATCAGTATCTTTGGCATCACTGGTGAAAACATGAAATCAGGAGACAACCTTGCGGGGTGAACAAAATGACCAGGGTGTGAGCAGTAGGCATGCAAAAAAGGAACTACTAAAAACAATAAAATGCTACAGAATTCTCCCTCTATAGTCAGTTACTTGGAAACCATTGAGGAAAAATTAGCAAAACCGATTGATCACATAATGGTAAGAAATCATTTCTGCAAAGAAAGTGCAATCATGTTCCTGGGATATATGTGGAAAATTCCACAAGACCTGATGAAGCTAGTAAATTCTTCAACATATCAGTAAGGCATCACCTGTAGTCTTTTGTACAAGTCACATTCAGGATGAAGTCAGACTTGAATCCATACAGGGAAAGTCTAGAAATGTGGTAAGAGAAATGAAAATAATGTCTTATGACAGGAAATTTTAAGAGCATGTCTTATTTAGTCAAGCAAAACAAAGGCTGGTGAGAACTTTTCTTTGTCTACAAATCCATCAAGGAGAAACCATTAAAAGAATTGCTTAATCTGACATACTTGCCAGAAGTGTAAGTGGGTATAAAACCTATCCCCTCTGTGTTTAGGCCAGGAATTACAAGGTTTCTAATGATTAGAGCACCAAAGTGTTATAACAGCTTTCCACTAGAAATATTGATGGCAAGAAGCCTATACACTTTTAAGAAGATACTTGCTCAGTTTGAGAGAGAGATTATAAAATGAGGTTGCTTATTGGACTACTTAGATAAAGAAATTTCTTCCAGACTTCTCTTAGCAGTTCTGCCTTTGCAGTTATCTTGGTAGTTGCAATTCTTCAAATGCCGTGAAACAGGAGCGTTCATAGGTCCAACACAGGCTTACATTTCTTCCAGGACATGGAGGGCAAGATGCAGCTGTGAAATGTTTGAGAATTTTACAGTGGGGGCCTCTGAGGGCTGACAGGCAGCTAGGAAATCATGGGTTAAGGATTTGCTGTAGGAGAGGTATGGCACTGAATTCCAAATGGGATGAAGCCATACAGCTTAGTGTAAACAAATGGCTATGATTCCTGTCAAGAACAATTTTTCATCTCCATAAAGTCTAGTTTAATAACATGGCACAGGCACCAGTGAAAAATGTATTCCTGTATTAGCCTTCCAACAATTTCCCAAAATTGAAATAGAATCCGTTTTGGCAAAAACAGTATAGTTATCTACCAAGAAAAACAGTTTAGGTAGGTAGTTATATAAGCAATAAAAATAAATGTTTTATAAAATTCACCCGGAGGACTTAAAAGTGTTAAAAAGCCCTAATAATAATTAACCAGATTTCAGGGAGCATGAAACAGCCAAAAATAATAACCAGTACAGCTGCAGATGGTGAAGTCATTTCTTCTACAGCACTCCAAAGCTCGACCACCTGTTGAGATTAAAAAAATATATAAACCAAAGAATTAATTTTCCTAATATGGGCATAGTGCAAAATTCTTTCTCTTAACATGACTTCATTTTGCCAAAGTAATGGAATTTTATGCATGCTTAATATGTTTTACAAGTATTTGTTTCTCTGGTGCAGCAGTAAGTCTTTGGGAAGACAGACGAAATGAAGGAGTATCTATTGGGCTCCCTTTTGAGATAAAAAAGCTGTTATTGCCTCCTGCCAAGCCTCTGGCCCACTGCTTGCAGCCTACTGTGCTCCACTGATGGTGCAGGTAATTTAGGAAGAGCAGATTAATGTTAACCTCAGTCAGAACTCACCATTCTGACACAAATGTGATATTCCTACTCTGCATCAGCCATGAGATTTCCAGAAAAGGAAACCATTATCTTCTCACAGGGTAAGATCTCAGCCTGTATTCAGACACCATGTTGAATGCCACAATAACTCTTATCAGAACAGGTTGATGAGACAGAATAAAGACATAAATTAGGAGGCAACAAGAACTAATTTAGATGGTAAAATGAAGGCTGAGGTAGGTTTTGATAACACTTCATGCGGGAGTAACTGAAGAGAAAATAACATTTTAAACTAAAAGGTAATATTAACACAAGATCAGGTCCATGAATAAATTTTCTCCAGAAACTGAAGTTTTATGAACTTCTGAGTTTCTAGAATTCTTTTACACTCTAGATGACGGACCAAGAAACCCGTCTTAAGATAAAGCTTGATGGTTTCATCAACAAAAATGATCCTTGAGTTTAAACCTCATCTTTCTATCTCTAAATATTAATCTCTGGATATCTGATTGTATTCCATTGCCCCAAGTGATCGGACATAAAGCACAGTTACTTACTACAGACTCATCATAATTCGTGGCTCATATTTCTGGCATACTATCATTATTGATAATTTCTGTTGGCTCTTTGTAAGACGATTGTCTTTGAGGCTAAAGAGCAGCATGTTGATTTCTCTTAGAAACATAGGACACAATTAAAGGCAGGTGTAAGGCAAGATGCACCGAATAATGCTGAATTTTCAGTTAAATCTTCCAGACACCTTGCTGGTGAATTGGTGTCCAACACTTGGGTCAGGCAACACTAGTTAGCCGCTCTTTTTTTCATTCTTGGGTTTTGGGTTTTTTCTCCAGTGTGCAGGCATAGTCCTTTTGCTGAGACAATTTACCTAAACAAATTTCCTGTCATGGCAAAAATTGACTATATTGATGACATGTTTTATTTTTCTCACATGGGTACGTGAAATAGATGAACAACAGACTTTGAGCCCAAAATATCTGTTTCACAATTCTTTGCAATGGAGGGTAAAGGATGAGATCCTCACATGACACAGGAACTCCCTTTCTGTGTTTTCCTAAATGTCTATGCAAAGCTGACCCTATAGTGGATACAGAAATAAAAAGAAAAAAAAATAGCTTCAAAATGAGTTAGGTGCATTTATGAACTACTTCTGGCCAGGAGCCCCTGTCCCCCTGCACAGGGGGCACACCAGGAGGAGAGGCCCACTGCTCTCATTGTGCTGACAATGCGGGACCCTTGGGGCACATTAAAAGCATGATTTTTGGGGTGGGGGTGTGCTTTTCGGACTTTCGTGGCCGCAGGACCCAGCAGGTGCTGAAACAGAAACTTTCCTTTTTCTGCTAAACTTCTTTATTTCACAGATATTTGTATCCTAACTAAACCGAATAAAGGAGATTTTTCTCACAGCAGCAGTGCCCTCTCACACCAGCCTTCACGGGCGCCCGCTGCGGCACCGCTGCTCACACTGAAGCTGAGGCACCGAGGAATTTTGATGTTAAACCAATAAGCTCAGTGTGAGGACACCCCACCCGGGCAGCGCCAGGGCGGCCGAGGGGGCGGGGGTTACCCCTGCCCCTCAGGGAGGCGGGCAGAGGGGCGGCCGCCATTGCCTGCGTGTGCGCATGCGTGGCTGTGCGTGTGCGCATGCGCGGCCGGGGCGGGGCGGGCCAGCATGGCGGCGCCTGTCATGGCGGCATCCGGGGTGGCGGGGCCGGGGCCGGGGCTGCCCACGCCGCGCTACCAACACCTGGGCCCGCGGGGCCCGTTCCGCGACGTGTACGAGCCGGCCGAGGACACCTTCCTGCTGCTGGATGCGCTGGAGCAGGACGCGGGCCGCCTGCGGGAGGCTCGGTAGGGCGGCGGGGCCAGCACGCCAGGGGGGTTAAGCTGGTGGGGATTGCTGTCACACAGGGACTGGGCGCCACAATATCAGAAGGGTCTAAAAGTGTTATTAGTATCCAAGGGAGCGCTGCGGAGACCGTGAAGGGTCTAGAGGGGCCATAGGTGGAGCGGCTGAGGTCACTTGAGTTGTTCGGCCTGGAGAAGGGTAGAGCTGAGGGCGGATTCGGTAGCAGTCTGCAGGTTCCTGAGGGCAGGTAGGGGACAGGCACTGATCCCTGTGGGTACCAGCGGCGAGACCCGAGGAGACTGCCTGAAGCTGTGTCAGGGGAGGGTTGGGTTGGATATCAGGAAAAGGCTCTTCTGCCCCCAGAGGGTGGCTGGGCACTGAACAGGCTCCCCAGGGCCGTGGGCACAGCACCGACCTGACAGAGCTCAGGAAGGGTTTGGACAACACTCAGGCACATGATGTGACTCTTGGGGTGTCCTGCACAGGGCCAGGAGTTGGACTTTGATGATCCTTGTAAGTCCCTTCCAACTCAGGGTAGTCTATGATTGTATGCATTTGAATCCTGTTCTCTTTGAGTGGCTTCACAGTGATCTTTCATAATTCCTGTTGGGAGTTCAGTCTTGCTGCAGTAACTATAATAAATACTGTAGAAATGTAGCTTGTGCTGTTAAGATTGTGTAGTTAATGGAAACTTTCATGTTAGACACAGGAGAAACATGTTTCCCAAAGTGACTTGTGATCACCAGGAATTATCCATGTGGGCACCTGTAGGCCTGGCAGGCATTATGGGACAGGTGATATAATGTGAGCATCGAGGGCCATCTGACCAGCAAATACAGGAGATGGACCTGATGAGCCTTATGGGTCCCTTCCAACTCAGGATATTCTACGATTCTGTACTTTAGCATTTTTGGGAGAAGGACAGCATGTTTCATAACACTGTCTTCACTAATTTTGTGTCTCTACCAGTGCTCTTACATGTTACAAATAAAAGTCATCCACAGTTTTCTCTCGTTAGAATTGAGATCTGCCTTGAAATAGGATCTGGATCTGGTGTGGTTTCAGCATTTCTAGCTTCTTCCATTCTTGGATCCAATGCACTGTACTTGTGAGTATAACAGCATTTAAACTGTTGCGTGCAATAATAAAGAATGCTTAACCCTCACATTTACATTTCTCATTTTTCATTTAAAAAAAAACTATTCACAAATATGAGCTCAATTCTACAGATAAGGAAATCAACACAAAGAAAGCCTGTCGAGCATTTCTGAGATTTGGACCAAGGGCAAAGGGGGATGCACCACCACAGAACCTGAACTATTTACTTCATGTTGTAGAATGTGTAGAATGTTAATAATTCTGTGACTAGAATTCCATTTTCCCATTTTTTAGACAAATTGCTAAGCCTAAGCTTGTGCTTGCTGGTTAAATCTTAAATTTTAGCCACTGACTAGTCATCTTATGGTCTGATGAGATTAGTTACCTGGGTGTTGGCAGTAACTGGACTTTATTAGAGACTTGTATGAATATATATATTTATGGAAAGCTAGTGTTGAAGTGGAAATCCTATACTTCAGCTTTCAGACAATTAAAACTTTCAGTGTAGCATTGAATGGCTTGGCTGCTAATACATTTTGTCTATTTTGCTGGATATTTTTTGGCTATTTACTTGCAGAGTAAAGGATGCTGAAATGGATATTTTCATTGAGAGTGGTTCATAGGGATAAACTTCCAGGTATGGTAGTCTGTAACTCATACTTTGTCATATTTTGCTTTTAGATGTACAGATATCAACCCCATGGCAGCTTACTGTACACAGGAGACAGCTCTGCTTAACAATGTTCACCTTCAGCCAGTCATTACTGACTTGGTAAGATAGATATTTCAAAAATATCTTCTTTATAGCTTCTGTAATTTCTTAACACTTATTAGAGATCACGAAATCACACAATAAATCAGGAACACATCCCGGTGAGTTTTGAATGTCTCCAGAAAGAAAAAGTCCATGACTTTCCTGGGCTGCCTGTTCCAGTGCTCTGCCACCCTCAATATAAAGTTCTTCATGTTGAAGTGGAACTTGTATTTTAGTTTATTTTTGTTGCTGGGCACTACTGAAAAGAGTCTGGCACCATCCTCTTGACATCCATCTTTCAGGTATGAAATTCCCTTTCCGTCTTTTCTGCAGACTAAGCAGGCCCAGCTCCTGCAGTCTCTCCTCCTAAAGGAGATGCTTCAGACCTGCAATCATATTTTCACCCCTGATACTGAAAAGTAACTAAAAAGTACTAGAAATAACTAAGCTAGAACAAACTTCCTTTTAAAAAGCATGGATGGAGAAAAAGAAAACCAAAATGGCCAAAATTGTTTCTGAAGGAAGAGAAAACCAAATTACTCAAGCTTTGAAAATCAAAATTAAGCTCCAAAAATTCATTGAATTCACTTAAAAAATAAATTCTGTAGATATAGTTTGGAAAAATGCTGGACAAGGGATTCTAGAATGACTTGATATTATCATACCCCTTCCTCTAAATCTATGCAGTTCTTAGTTCTCAGCCTTTTCTGATTTAATTAAAAGTAACAACATACACAGGTCCTCATTTCTTACAAAATTTGATATGGGGAATACCTAATTTTCTCATCTCTTTAACCCTGAACATATTTGTTAACAACAGATGATGTAGATAGGCAACAATAAAGGGGATCTAAAATGGATGAACAACTGCTCATACTTGAGAACTGAACTGCAGTTGTCATGGATTGGTCATTTTGGCTAATAAATGTTAACCAATGATAAATCCAACATTTTTTTATATCTAACTTAAATTCTGAACTAACCAAGAATAAAGTACTACTCTTGTGTCCACATATGTGTCTGTTGCTTTTCTACAACTATGCATAACATAATGTGAAGACTATTGAAACTGTTCTGCTCTTTGTGGGTAGCTCTTCGTGATGCTTGTGGCTGTTCGACCCTGGCCAGATCCCAGGTACTCAGGCCCACAGAAAAGGGGAACGGGGAAAAAAAGCCCAAAAAACTATGAAAATTGGAATAGCAAAATCAAAGCTATATATATATATTTACACTTATACAAATAGAAAATAAAAGTTAGTGTTCCTGAGTCAGGATGAAATGCTTGGAATATCCAGCACTGTGTAACTATTTTTGCAAAATATTTGCATTCTTCACATTTCCAAAAATCAAACCCCACAAAAGAATCATCAACTTCATCTACAGGTCAAAGGATTGTCTCCAAGATTAAATGGGAAGGTTGATCTACTGCTGTTTAATCCACCGTACGTGGTAACACCTTCTGAAGAGGTAAGCAAAATTTGAAATACACAATAAAAATGGTATTTCTAGTGTCAGAGGAGAGACGGCAAATCAAAAAGACACTGCTATGAAAACTCTAAGGGTTTTTTGAAATAGTAAAGGATGTTGTAGGACCAGCACTGACTTAATGAAAATGCTGGAGTTCTGCATAAAGACTACATGGGAATAAGGATTCCAAGTTGCTGCTTCTCAATACCTACTTCCTCCATCAAGTATAAGCCATGTAGGACTTATGTTAGGCATGCTAAGGACTTCTTACAGAAGACTTCCATTGGAAAATATATTTGTTCCCTGCAGAATAAACATTGCTGCTGCTGACTCCTACTTTCAGAATTTGTCCCATGAACACTTAAGGGGTTTTCTGACCACCTTCCACTTGGCAAACAAACACATAAAACATTAGAAGTAAATACATACAAATTATGTGACAATGTAGCTCTTTTAATTCAGTTTAAGAATAGAACTTGAAATAAAATAGTGTGCTCATCATATAGAAAGTGGTTTTGAAATAATTGGCTGCATAAACTAACCTGCTGAATCGGAATTGTGAGACTTCTAATGGCAGATATCTAAGGCTAGAGATGATGGTGATGTTTCTCGTAGAAGTACCAGTGCCAATCCTATCATTCTATATTATGACAGTCTTTGTTTTCTTTCTTCCTAGGTGAAAAGCCATGGAATAGAGGCATCCTGGGCTGGTGGCAAACAGGGCAGAGAGGTAATGGATAGAGTTTTCCCTTTGGTACCAGACCTACTTTCACCAGAAGGATTATTCTACTTGGTCACAATTAAAGAAAATAATCCAGGTGATTACTCATCTTGAACATTTAAATGTACCAAACCAGTTTTAACATTATTAATCAGAATATTGATCACAGATAGACCAAAAATACAAGCAAATTGGTTGAAACTAGGAACTCTCCAAGCTAGTCTGGAAAATGGTAGTATGTAGGACTCTGGCAGCTCTGCAAGAGTTCAATCCAAATTTTACTAATTAACAAAGCCACACCAGTCCTTTCTCATGGAAGAGAATGGTGGTATTAACTTCAAAGGCAAAAATCCTTAGTTGGAAATGTGACATCTTTCATTTTACAGGTGTAGAGAAAAGATTTGGACTTGTTCCTTTGCACTAATGTTAATGGCTACAAATTACCAAGTAATTTTAAGAAGAAAGATTATTCTTCACACCTGATTTGTTAGGCAGCTTTTAGGAGAAGATGCTGCAGATGTGACTTTCTTCTACAGTTTAGCTTCATAGAGAATTCTTTGCTGTTAATAGCAAACTACTGAGCTTCAGTTAGTAAATTGTAAGCTTTATTTGTTCTTGGTGGAAGATTATTTTGCATTAAAATTACTTTCTGAAATAATAAAGAGGAAATAGTTTATCCTCTTTGCTTTACAGCTTATGTTTGACAGATACTTCAGCACTGTCTGTTATAACCAGTTTCTAACTCTGTTGTAAACACTAAACTTTCAATTACAGATGAAATTCTGGAAACAATGAAGAAAAGTGGCTTGGAAGGCACAAAAGTACTTTCAAGACAAGCAGGACAAGAGAAGCTGACTATCCTCAAATTTAGGAAATCTTGATAATTTCTGTTCACCTTCCAGGTAGTAGGCATGCAGAAAGTTGAACACCTAGTTGTCAGTTGAACACTGCGGTTGTCAAATTAATTTTTGAGCCATGATTTTCACCCTCTTAAGGTGTATCCTCACTTCCTGATTACTGCAGTGAAACTGATCAAGACTCTGTATTTATATTTATTCTGGATGCGAAATAGCTGTTATCTGCTGGCAGAGGTACAGTTATCCTCTGGCTATCCCCAGGGCAGTTGTTTGTGAACCATGAAATAACCTACCTTGTTGCATTTGCACTTTAGCACTAAATGCTTTTTCCTCTATAAATAGGTATTTGTATATTTATCATTGTGTCTTGTTAAAATAATGTACTTGATTTAATTCCTCCTGTTTTTGTAGCTAGTTTGTAGCTATGCTGGGTTTAAATGAATACTTTGAATCAGTGGTGCTCCTTTTGATGTAGCATCAGGCACAGGTCTAAGGCACAATTAGCAAGTTTGTTTCTGTCACAAGGAAGTGGTGTACTTCTGAACAGAAAGGTGAAGCAAGTTGTCTTTCCTGTGCTGGCTCCTGCCCTTAGGTCACCACAACCCTCTACAGCACTACAGGCTCGAGGCAGAGTGGCTGGAAAGCTGCCCAGCAGAAAAGGATCTGGGAGTGCTGACTGACAGCAGCTGAACAGGAGCCAACATGTGCCCAGGTGGCCAAGAAGGCCAGTGGCATCCTGGCCTGTATCAAATAGTGTGGCCAGCAAAACCAGGGCAGTGATTGTCCCCCTGTGCTGGGCACTGGTGAGACCACACATCAAATCCTGGGTTCAGTTTTAGGCCCCTCAGTTTAGGAAGAACATTGAGGTGCTGGAGTGTGTCCAGAGAGGGCAGCAGAGCTGGGGAAGCGTCTGGAGTACAAGTCTGATGAGGAACAGCTGAGGGATCTGGGGGTGATTAGCCTGGAGAACAGGAGGCTCAGAGGACATCTTGTCACTCTGCAGCTCACTGAAGGGAGGTTGCACCCAGGTGTGGACTGGCCTCTTCTCCCATGTAACAAGTGACAGGATAAGAGGAAATGGCCTCAAGTAGCACTAGGGGAGGTTTAGATTAGGTATGTGGAATACAGCACCTGAGGAAATCATTTAATGGTGAACATGGAGGTAGTGGTGACTTGGTTGGACTTCATGATCTTAAAGGTTTCAAGGCATGCTATTACTTTCTTAAAGTCTTCTGGGCAGTAGCGTGGTCATCATGCTGTCTTTTATGCCATTTTACAAGGAAAATACTACTATGAAATAATCTAGATGAAGAGTAGTTCATCCATGAAAGGTCTTAAGGAAGAAAAAAGCATGATATTAAAAAAGGCTAGTTACTGGGTAACTGAAAACAACAACTGTAAGGAAGTAGAGAAGTGGAATAAAAGTCCTTTCTCAAAATCACTAGCTAAAATAGGAAGCTATTTCCTGACCACCAGACCCCAAAGAAGAGCTTTCTTCTGCAGCAACCTAAAAAAGCTTCTCTAGGAGATTGAAAAAAGGAGGGTTTAGGGAGGCAAAAGTGGAGGTGCTGTTAGCACAAACAAGCCTAGCTAGGCCACTTGAAGTATTTTACTGTAAAGAAGCTCATAGAGGTTAAAAGTCAACTTAGACTGGTCTGGCATAAAAATTTTTCCTTATGCAGTCCTGAAGAAGATACAAATAAAAGGACTGAATTGCACCAAGTGTGAGTGGTGATTGTTTTACACTCTTGAAAGCCATTGTTCCCAAGCTTAGAGAACAAGAGGCCACCAGAGAACAAGGCTGCAAGTCAATGCAATTCAAACACAGCTAACAGCTCCTTTCAGTAGCTTTTCTGTCCCTTTGTTTTTATATGAATGTGAACACAAACACACAATAAGAGGATTTAGAAGAAAGATGCGATCCTGGTAAGGGTATTGCTCAACATTTATACAATATACTGGAAATTATAGTTCTTGAAACCACTGAGGCTAAAAAAAAAAATTGCCTTTCACTGACCAAGGTGAGGCTAGACTCAGGACTTTCTTTTACCTTCTGAATAACTTAAGGGAAACCTTGTGGCCATGTGTTTCCACACTGAAGATTTTTAGCAAAGTTTTGAGTTTGCAGGGACCGATTCTGAGAAGCTATACTGCAATTTGCCTGCTTCCTACTTCTACAAGCTTTTTGACTTGATGGCAGATCCCTAGCAAAGCCACACTTTTTTTTGGTTCAGTTTTCCCTTACAAAACTGTTAGAAAAAGGTTTTATGTGCAGCAATTTTGGTTCTTTGTAGAATCATGGGATTTGATGGTATAATCATAGGCACAGAGCTGTTTGAATGAACTATAATGCTGTCACAGCCTTAGACCCTTCTAGAAGTTTTACTTTGGCTAATCATTTTAAGATATAGTCAAAACATGCAATAGAATCAAGCTACAGGTTTAACAAAAGGAAGTTTAAATTAAGGTGTCTAGATCTTAATTATCACTAAAGAATTAGTTTTAAATAGGTAATCAAAGATAAAAAAGGGCAGTCATCGGATCACAGCACTCAACAGTGTGTGCAGTTTTAAATTATCAAGGAGAGAATAATGAAAATCAGAACAGAAAGTGTAATAAAACAACATGCTTTCAACGAAATAATGATTGCACTGAACTATATATCAACTGGCTATGTGGAAAAGGAAATACATGCATCCACTTAATTCATGAGTGCTTTCCTGGCTCCAATGTGTCGCCCTCTGCTGCAGCTGTAGTGGAAGCACTTCTCAAAATGCAATCCAAATGAAGAACAGGTTAGTTCTGCCAGAGGTGATCCTTATTATGCTCCCATCATCCTGGTGAAGACTGGGAACCAGTGACAAAACAGGTAGTTTTGTGGGTTTTTTAATTTTGAAATTGACTGTCTACAGATGTGTGCGTATACACTTAATATTTGTTAAACTCTTCTAGCAAGAGTTTCATATGGCTCTTCACAAGTGTCACATGGTTAACCCCAGCTGTCCTTCAGATCAGTTACTGACCTTGCAAATAAGTTCTCTGGAATAACCAAAGTGATGCAACTGAGACAATCTTGGAGTTTTAGCATCAGTAACTATGAAACAATACAGCTGCTACCTACTCTGCCTTTTCAGTTAGACCTTTTTGATACCAGTTTTAAATCCTTTCCATTCTCTCTTACTCAAAAAAAAGTCAAGGAATTTCTCCTCTGCAAGCCCATCATTACCTGTTAAAAATACAGACTTCAGTTATCAACAGTTAAAAATCATGTCTAGAGCTGCCACCTCAAAAGTGACCAACTTTGAGAAAACATACAGAATATAAAATTTATACTATTAATGTCTGAAAGTTCATCACACAGGGGAAGAGACAGCAATCCAGAGACTACAGAGATGGACAAAATTTATTTATTCCCCCCTTTTATTGACTTTTCAAAGAAATCCACCACAAATATCATCCAGGTTGGAATATATCAGTATGCTACTGATGTTAAAAAGGCATGAAAAAGATGTATAGTTGAAAGCTATTAAATTCTGATACATCTGTATGTTCACTTAAGAGTCCTTATTATTACAGGACAGTGGAAGTCCAGTGGACATTCAGCGATAGCTAGTTTGCTAGCTAATGAATATAAATGAAGATTGATCAGTGTGTATGTCTTCTCTTTAGAAGAAGAGAAGTATAAATCAATAATAAATCAGTAATAAATAGGTGGTGTTATTCATTGTCATGCAGGAATGATTGTGCTCTCTCTACTTTGTCGGGCTTCTGAGTTTTAATGTTTTTAGGCTGGATGGCTATGGAGTTTTGGGAAAAAGAAACTGTTAAAGGTGAAACTTCGGTTTATAAACATGTTAATTTTGAATGGACTACGTTTAAATTTTATGCTTTGGCAGAAGATTGTCACTGTCATTTCATGCCTTAATGTCTAACAGCATTCTTTTTTTCCTCCATAAGAGGGACTATTATGAATGCATCATAATAAAAAATCAAGTCTTTATATCACTTCTGTTATATTCACCTGTTATATTAAGAGGTATGATCTGAGTTAATTATATAACACTATGTTAGAATATGCCTAAAATAAAGAGGTTTTAATCAACTATGCTGTGGCTTAAACACCACTTCTCAGACATAACTCTGTGTTATTTCTGAAATTTTTAATATATCTTAAAAATATACCAATTAAAATAAATTATTGTTATCTATTTCTTTATATCAAAGAAGAACCTTCAAACTTACAAAAAAAACAGTCCAGAGGTAAATATGGGTCATATCCCACTAGGGAAGAATTTAAAGTAACTGGCATTTCCATGTAGTTACCTTCTTTCAACATACAGTTATCACCTGCTCTTCATGTTATTTAGCTCACAAAAAGAAGAAAGACAGTTTTATTTCAGAAGAATGTCTCTCGACAGAGGGGACATGTGGATTTGTTGCTGGATGTGAACCATTTGTACTGAAAAAAAGAAAAATACAGCTGTTTAATATACAAATGCAAGCTGAATATCAGGAACGCTGGTACATCAATAATAATTAGAAACAGTAAAAAAACCCCTTTTCACTTGTGCATGTATCCATGTGTATGTATACATATCTATTTGCATATTACACACACTCTGTAGCAGCCCCTCTCTCATTACATGGACTTACATCTTAGTACAAAACCCACAGAAATCATTTATGAGTTCAATTAATCCCAGCTACTCCAATAACAAAGTGGAAAATTGATGGTTCTACAACAGAAGTTTCTGGTTTGAATTATATGGATAGCCAGGTTGGATGGAGTTCTGGGCAACCTGGTATAGTGGAAGTGTCCCTGCCCATGGCAGAGTGGTTGGAACTAGATGAACCTTCCAACCCAAACTTCTCTATGATTCCATGATATTTGCCTATTTTAAAAGATGTAGTCGAGGTACTTACTAAGCATGCTGAATGAAACTTTTTTTTGCATGTTCTGCAAGCTTTTTTGGGAAGAGAATAGTTGGAGCCATGAATGACTGAAAAACAGATCATGCAATCTTCAACGCCTTCAAAACGTTTATCCACATTATTTTTCCACAAAGATAAGCCTTCCATAATACTTCCATTCTAACAGAGGGAAAAGAGCTGTTAATACTGTAGAAATCCTTGGGACTATCCCTACTGTTATTCATAACACCTGAAGGAAACAAAGCCTGAAAGCTTTATAATCTGAAATTATATGCAACACATGCAGTGAGTAATTTATGATAGTCTAATATACAGAAATGCGAGTATTCCTAACAGAGGAAAAATGCATTTAGGAGCACTTAAAAAAAGATTTTAAAATTTTCAATCGCTGGTTTTTTTTATTACAACCACAGCAACCACCAGTCTTAGAGAATGTCATGGGCTGGGTTTTTGGGTTTCATTTTTTTGTTGTTGTTTGTTTGTCTGGGTTTTTTTTCAAATTATAGCTGAGATGGCATTGCCACACGGAGCAAACACTGGCCCATGTCTTAAGAGATCGGAATTTTCAACTTGGGCTATGGATTTAACAGGACTTAGCAGGCTGATCGTAAGAGTGACCTTATTCCTATGCAGTCCTTTGCAATCTACTGCTGAGATCCATTATACAGATCTATACAATACTGCATTACTAGGAATATTCTCCTATTATAAGGACTTTTAAGTTGGCAAACCTCGGAGCTTTCTTTAAACTCACCTGATGTGTAAGGTATGTGCTTAACTGTAACATCCAATTGCGCCACTGCTGTACAGCCACACCAACCCTCTTGCCACTCTCAACTGTTATGGATCCCAGTGGGTAATTTGGTGGAAGCTGTATTATTAGTTCAATAAAGATATCATCAACTGAATAGGTAGCAATGACTTCGCGTGCTGCAGACCGAGCTTTTACCTATGAATAAAAGTTTACACATTAAGAACAATCCAGAGAGATACCCACCATCTTTAGTCTTTATATATATATAATATAAATTATAAATACATTACTATATACATTAAATAATTTTCTTAGGCCAGGTAAACATTTTTCTCAAAGAAAACAAAAATCTACACATATCTTGGCAAACTACAAAGAAATTACCAGCCATTTTCCAATGGATTACCTTTTTTAATAAAGCAAAAAGTAATCTATTGATAACAGTATCTTTTATTTCCTCAACTTCTCCAACATCCTAAAACCCATTCTTCCATTTTTTTTCCCAAATAGAATATTTAATATATTGATACCAAGCAAAATTATGTTTCATCAGTCATTTAGAGCAACAGCAGTGCAATAATATAAAACACTCAGAACCACAGATTGGTTCTGAGAAGTCAAGTTTCTTATAATGTTTGCAAAAAACCAAATAAAGACAACAAGTCTTACTAACCGTCATGCCATTAAATAACTGTGTGCTAGTCTGAACAGAAGAGATTTCCTGAGAAGACAGCACGCTGCTGACGTATTTGCTTGTAAATTTATCTACAACACTAAAGACACGTTTTTCACAGCTATTCCACCAAAGCCTGACCATGGCTGGCAAGTCTTTCAGTGTTATGTGGTACACAGAGCAGGCCAAATGTGGAATCAGGGATGACAGCGCTCCTGTCCCTGGGAGGGAAAGAAAAGATGCTGAAATAAGACTCTTAACACATTAGTCATGGATGTTGGTGCTTCCACATCACATAGAAAAATTCTGATCACAATACAACTGTGGTAACCAGAATTTCACGTACATGTTCCCATTACTGCTACTCTAAGGGCTTGTTTGACTCAGCTGTTCTTCACCAGGCTGGTTTCTTTGTTTCTTAGCTTAATACTTCACACCTCAACATTCACCTTCAAGGTTAGAGATGACCACTAGGTGGACTACCAGGAGTCAAGAATAATTTCATATTGTAGAAATTACAAAATGCTCCCTTTGGAGCAAACAAACAATAAGATGTCTGAAGAACAGCTGAGGTTTGCAGTGTTCTACAAACATGCATAGGAATGGTGCCAAGTTACACCAAGAGAGGTTTGAGTTGGATATCGGGGAAAAATTCTTCACTGCAAGAGTGTTTAAGCGTTTGAACAGGAGGCCCAGGGAAGTGGAGGAGTCACAATCCCCAAAGGTGTTAAAAAAAAAAAAAAAAGTAGATATGGCACTTTAGTGGGTTTAATGGGCATGGTGGTGTTTGGTCAAAGGTTAAACCTGGATGATCTTGGAGGTCTTTTCCACCCTAATGATTCTGTGATGAGATAAAGGAAATATTTCCCTTGGGATGTCATGTTAGTAAATCTTTTTTACTGTCATCCAGATACATTTTTCTGCAACATAGTGATGTACAAGCAAGAAGTTAAGAAATGGATACTCAGTTTCTTTGCTTATACCTACACAGGTACATAAAATAAAAACTGCAATGAAGTAACTTTAATTCATGTTTCTCAGCTGAAAAAAGCAGTGTATCTTCTTTCATCATCATTTATTAACTGGGTCTTCTGAACATCATGACAAAACACACAATGTCTCAAACATTTAAAAATATATATCAAAATATTCTTTAAATTTTTGTATTTCCGATTTGATATACAAGAATAGAAATTCTATTTAGCATTAACAAATATATCTAGAAGCAAGGGTCCCAGAATAGACCAGACATTTTTAGTGTTTTGGAATCTTTACATTCAGATTTCAATAGTTGCAATGTATTATTCCTATTTTTTGTTGTTCTTGATTTTTTCTGATAAACATTTCAACTTTGGCAAAGTGTCAAATGGGGAGTATTAGCCAAAGATTTCTAAACGTCTGTACGCATTTGTCTCTCTGTGTATCTGTTTTATATGTAAGATCTTCTAAATAAGTATTTTTAAGCAAAAAAAACCACTTCTGCAATATAACAACTCTCAAATACAGTTTTTACTAACCTTTGACATCTAAATGAAGCTCTTCAGTAAAGAAGGTTTTTATGTCCTTATTCGGAACTTCTGAAGTTGGCCCAGAAAAGACAGGGTTTTCAGGCATAAGCCTGAACAAGTGATAAAGCAGTTTATTCAAGCTTTTAGTTCTTCTAAGGTATTGTGAGTAGAGAACTCGCAGCTGGTACCATTAATAAAAAAAAAACACAAAAAAACCCAAAAGACACTTTATAAATATGGCTTATTCTGTAAATAATACAAATATGTCCTTGCAAGGAGAAAAAGTAAGACTGATTCATAAAACCTGTTTAGGAGAGCAGTTATCTCTCTGCACCATTTTGAATGATTAGATCATAGCATGTAGTAAGGTTGTTTGAAAATGCAAGAAAGAATCATTTATTAATGAATCTTAATTCCTTATTCCTCTAATATTACCATCCTCAACTATAGCAGTGCAGAAATCTAAGTTTAGTGATGCTTTCAGAATTTCACTATTTCCACAAAAACAAGAGGTAGGAAGTTACGTAATTGATAACAAGGCTGGCTGAAACTTCAAGATTCAATCTAAATAAGTAGATAAGAAATTCAGTTAAAATTAAAAGACTGAACATATACCTGAGAAGAAGCGGCTTTGAAGAAAGCTAATGTTAACTTCCAAGTGAGAAGATATCCTAGAACAAGACAGAACTCGTCGCTCAGGGGCTGAATAACTGCAAATTCTCCGACGGGAATGCATTCCAGGATGTTTTCTAGCAAGAGTTCTTGAGTGGCCAGGACAGACATTAGAGCTGCTGGAGGTGATCTATGGAAAGATTTTATCTGGAATAGTAAACTCAAATCTTGAGCACAGCATTAACTGGATTTATGTTCATAGCCTTCCTCGAAAGTCATGCTAGTAAAGCCATACTTGCAGAACATAAAAGGGGCCTTTTATTACAGAAAAATTTACTTTCAGAGTCACACGTCAGTGCTACATAAGGTTTTGAGTTTTGGTTTTTTGTTTGGTTTTTTTTTTTCTGAAAGGGAGAGTTGGTTGTTTTTAACCTTCTTACAAGAGAAGTTTAAACTGAAGGCTGATCACTTAATCTTGAAGTGGTCTGTGGCTGAGCTGAATTAACCTATATCATGAATAGCTGCTTTGCTTGCTTTCTTGTCACACCAATAAATGAACAACTGAACAACTCATCTCCTAATCACTGTTGGATTTTGGATTAACAAGCCTTTTGCAGCTCCACAGTTAGGAAAGGTATTCATCATTGGGCTGAGGATATAAAACAAATGTTAACCAGTTAACATACTCCCTCTTCAAATCATAGATTTTATTGGATTCAACCTATATAAAGCACTTAGGTTGATTTTGGAGTTTCAAGTAGCTGAAGTTACCTGTGCAGATGGACGCATTCTGAATAGAAGTAAAAATCTGTCAGGATTTTCCAACATAAAGCATATATACGGCACTTAGTCTAGTTTTAGTACCTAAAAACAATTGTAAATACTGTCTCCAGTTTAACCAATTATATTGAATATTTTAAATATTTATGACCCTATTCTCATAGCCATGTAATTTTTTTTCTTTTAACATCTCCCGACAGACAACTATTCTGCTGCAAATTTCAATCTTGTAACACATTTTAAAAATACGGAAAACAGTCTTCAAAAAACTGAGGGAAAAAATACGCACAATGCACATTCCTCCTCTTCATCACCATAGGATTTGAGATCTTCGTCATCAAATTTAGGCAGTTCAGGCATTAATCTATAGAAACATGGAAAGGAAATAATATTTAATTTTTAAATAATTCTAATAAACTATTTTAATATATGTGATGCATAGTTATTTGCTTATCAATGTCAACATTACTGATAGGCAATAAAATAATGATAATTATTCCTTAATAACAGCACAGAATCTTTAAGAGATGGGTCATCATTGCAAAGATGGTTCACGAGTGACAACCAATGAGCACATAGCCTTGCTCAGTTCTTTTCCAGATCTCTTGCATTTCCTGACTCATGCTGAAATAAAATAAAATGGAATCTCTGGTGGAATGAGGACTCCTGCTGTGAGTGACAAATCACTTTACTGCTAATTGTCTATGGTAACCTGCTAACTCTGTGAGTCTCTCGTGAGAAAGAGAGGGAGTTCTTGGCCTTGGCCAAAACTCTGTGTGTTCATTAAAATAAACACCTGCAGAAGCTGTGAGAAACACACAGCTCAAGTACAGAGAACGCAGCCTGTAGCTAATAGCCAATGAGTATTTGTTTATGTCTGTTTGCACCAGTAATGTTAATGCACGTACTATTAGGAATACTATAATTGTAGAAGTTTCTTCAATAAAGTGAGCTTTGTAGTTAATCCATATTGGATCGTCTGCATTCTTCATAAGCCCGAAATCTCCAACAATTGTCCAGGGTTATATAGGATAGTTCACATCCAGGAGGAGCTAAGCAGTCACAGCCACAGCTACACAGACCCTGGTGTCCCAGGGTGCTTATCTCACCCAGGCACACCATTCTCTCAGGCTGCTCCCCAACAGAGGGTCTCTGTCCTTGGTCAGTAAATCAAAGCTTTAGATAAAAGAGCACACAATTAGTTAGACGATTCTCAGCCCTTCTGCTTTTCTTCTTGTTCTAGTGCTCGATTCGTGCTGCGCCCCACAAAAATTCTTCATCAGAATAAATCTATTGCAACATTATGTCTCAGAGTAAGTGACAAATAATGGTTGCTGGCTTAAGCCAGCTGCCTTGCCATCTGCATTTGGAGTCAAATCCACATGATATATTTCAAATTCTGTATTCTCTTTTTAGGCATGAGATATCCAGGAGGTTCACAAGAATACTACCTATTTTTATTCACTTTCTTAATGTCTTATCTAAATTAGCGAAAATGAAAAGGTCATACTGCTTAACGATCACACCCAGACCGAACCTGGAATATTTCAGTTTAAATTTTAGGATTCATTTTGGGGTAAAAATAAATAGTTTTATAGTTATGATACTGATATCTATCTAACCAGGATACCGAAAATAAAAGTGTGTCTTCATGTACTGCAATAAAGCTTCTCAGTATATATTAATTCTACTTTTACAATTAAATAGATAGCTTTTTATGATGTTCTCCAAAACAGAACACAAATTGCCCAGTTAAGTATTTTCTCTCATAATGGACATGGTTTTCCTAAATAGCTATAAATGCATGTTCTACGGCACATTTGAAAAATAAAGGGTGGGATGAGAGGTGAAAAAATGAGAAATTTGTTGATTCTTACTTATATAACATATGGTAGACAGAAATTTGTACAGGTCGAGCCCGGAAAAGCAGCAGTGGAGACAGTGTATTCAGTAGAGTCTGGAGTTTATCTGGAAGATTTGTTTTCTGGCCTGCAACAAACTTCGGTGGTAGTTTATGGTTTAACAGCTGGTCCTTCGATACATAAGTTAGAGCTTCACCCAAAGATGCTAACACAGAGTTCTGAAAGGAGCCTTCTGATGCATTTTTGGTTTCTCCTATATGAAAAAGACAAGCTGTGATGCAAAATGTATGGATGATATCAAAAACAAGCATTGTTAGAAATAACTCGAGACTGCACTTAGCAGGATCCATCTAATCTTAAGAATCACTTTACTAGTTAGCATGTAAGTGTTCAAAAAAAATCTAAGTTTTTATAAACATAATATTCCTAAAAATACAGAAGTACAACCCATTCAGTTCTATTTCAGAACAGCTTGGCTACTGTCCTCTTTTCCACATACTTGCCTGTGATTTTCACCAACAAAGGTAACAGCAAATTGTGAATTCCCTCAGAAAAGAATTCTTTCCATTCACTGATCAAGTTCTTAGGAAGACTTTCAGTAGTTTCAGAAGCTGCATCTTCAAAGTAAGTGCTAAGGGCAGATGCCAAGTCACAACTAACACAAGCAAAAATCTGCACAAGCGGGACATGATAAAGGGAACAGTTTTCACATGTTGTCTAGGAGAAAAGAAACAAAGAGGAAGGCATCTTAACCATAAATTTGCTTTAAAGTGTGTTTCATATTCCCTGTCTACACCAGAAAGTGTAATTTCAAAGTAGATTTAATTGCAAGGACCATTTGAAAATTATTTGGGGTAGGGGGGTGTGTTTAAAAATGTAGATTGTACTCTAATAAGACCTCCTGAAAGTAATTTCCCAGTGTCATCAATTTAGAAACCTCTATTGCTTCCATTATATAACCTTCTTTATAATGACAGAAAGCAAATTCAAATAGAAATATACCACACCCAGAGCACTTGTGAGTCCAGTGAGACAAAACTGATCTGTGAAGTGCTCTCACTTTTCTCTCCCAAACATAAAAGCTTTACCAGTATCATATTTGCATTTCCAAATTGCAAAAGGAAATTGACAACATGCTATTAAAAACTGGATATTATTGAAGTGGCTGTCAGAAGAATATCTCTTTTCCCCCAACACAGCTGCTTCTTGCTAGTTCTTACTCATTCCCCCCCAAAGGAATATAGTTATAAATTAAAAATATTCCCAAGCACTTCGTCTACACAAGATTTTCAGGCAAACTTATTTGAGTCTTTTTAAATAAAAAAAAAGATAGTTTTGAGTCACACACATATAGGTAAAATTAATCCTAAGATCAAGAAAGGTCATGTGGAAGTTTCCAGCGTGCCCTTGTAAGTGCACAGTAACAGAGTGAGAGATTCTGTATCTTTATTGGATTAATAGAAAGCAGTCAGTTGATTGCTGACCTGTTTCCTAACAGCATTACAATATAATTTTGATGTTTCATGTGACCACTTAGACACTGAAATGCAGATACTGCTTTTTACTCAGTTAATTTTTATATGTCATGTTAGATTTTGGTCTTAAAGGAATATTATTTTTCAACACAGACATATTTCAAAATTACTCTTCAATTACCAATGACATTATTAAACATCATATTGTTTGAAGAGTGAGCTGATTTCAGCTCCATATACAAAAAGAAACAGGAGAGTATTGCCTGTGCTTTTAAACTACACATGACCTTTGTCAAAGCCCAACACAAACAGGATTTTGTGCAATTCTTTTTAACATTGTGTCAAATATTTGCTCCACTGAAATTACAGCGTCCCTGATATATGCAGGGGATGATTAAAACAGGTAAGCACATCAAAAGTGAGGATCCTTTCATATTACCTCTAACCAAGCCAGCATGGAGCACATGATAAAGTCCCACTCGTCGTCTGCCAAAGGAGCTGTTGAATACTTCAGCAACAAGGGAAGGTAACGCATCATCTCAATGTTGAAACCAAGTAACGGAGCACTTGTTTCTTTCAGACTGCTGTAATAAAAATACAGCCAAAGCTTACATACCTTCATGTTGTAGCCATGAGAATCTATATAGTTGCCTTCATTCCTCCTCTCCTGACAGACTAGTCTGGCACCACCACATTCTGCCCTATGTGCTTTTGATACTCTGTCTATCAAATGCAAAGTGCTACCTTGGGTGCCAAGTCTGAGTAAATTACAGATCCATAGATTTGTAAAATTTACACATTCGCTCAACTAATACCCTTACATAACCTATGAAATGTAACAATCTTAACTAAGTCAATGGAAGGAAAATAATCATTTTAAGTTACTAATTTAAGAAAAAAATATAAGTCCACAAGTCTCCAAATACTGTACATTATAAGTTTAGATTAGATATTGGGAAGAAATTCTTCCCTGTGAGGGTGATGAGGCCCTGGCACAGGTTGCCCAGAGAGGCTGTGGCTGCCCCATCCCTGGAAGTGTTCAAGGCCAGGTTGGATGGGGCTCTGAGCAACTTGGTAGAGTGGAAAGTGTCCCTGCCCTAGCAGGGGGATGGAATGAGATGAGCTTTACAGTGCCTTTCAGCCCAGGTCATTCTATGGTTATTCTGACACTGTTGCCTGGATTTTTCTCACTACAGTCAAGACAAATGAATCTTAGTGTATTTTCATTCCTTGTTAGAAGTTTTACAAGTTATATTTTTGGGTCCAGAACTTTAAGACAGACTTCTAAGTTTGGTATCCAACTTTTCCTCCTGCTACTGAAATATGCAATCAGAATTTGGAACTGAATATCCAACACCACCTACAAAAGTTGGTCAGTTCTGAATGCTTTTGAGAACAGTTAATGTATAGGTTCATTTAAAAAACTCCTTAGTTTCTCAGCTTTCAACCATGCAGGTAATTTTCTGCAACATGAGATATTAAATACAGGTCTATGAAACCAAGGGATACAGTTCTACAAAAGCTTAGATATGTAATAATAGAGCAGTGGATGGCAGTTGTAATGTAGAGATGGATTTTGTTTTAGTTAATAACTAGTCAGTATTTTTAAACTTTTGTTTAAGAAATTAAAAAAGTCAAATTATCTCTAAGTTTCACCCACCAGCTAAAGAGAAAGCTGTCCTCATTATCATTTTTCCAAGACATTATGATTTTCAGTATTCCAGGTAGTAGATGATCACAATCAATACTTCTATCATTCAGGCAGGAGTTCAAAATGGAAAGACACCCAAATGCTCCTATAACATAGTACAAATACATGCTCAATAGTCTTAATTATCAAGACAAAATAAATGCTAAAACGTAAGTCGACTGATCCTTTTATATGAACATAACATTAATCTTTGAAGAGGTGCCATTGTTAAATCAAAATTACTATATCCAACTCAAACTTTAAAAAATAGCCCACCTCCCGTAAGATTAATGGATAGATTATACAATTAATAAAAAGGAAAAATACCTGCTAAGATTGAAATCTCTTTGTGCTACTAAAAATGCAGTATGCTAAGGAATAATTTGGACAGATAAAGAAGGAAATACAACTGCAAGTTGTGAATTCTAGTATTAATGGAGTGTTAATTGGAGTTCTAGTTGGAATGTTAATTTTTACTTTTACAGTGAAGTACTACTGTTGCATTAGCACTGTTTTCTGGTTTCAAGAAAAACTGCATTTATCTAGATTTCTTTGAGAAAATGAACATTTCCTGCAAGCATGATGACAAAGAAATAAGGAAAACATAGCAAAACCAACCAAATAAACCTCTGCTTCACTTAAATAGCAGAGCAACGATTTACAACTTCACCAGCACTTTCCTGACCTGAAAAGATAAAGACCATTGAAATGGTAAGCCTACAACCTATGTCTCACCTATTTTGAATTTGGATATATATTGTCTGCTCAGGAATCCCCAGAAAATTGAGAAGCAGCAGAAAGAGAAAGCAGATTACAAATAAGAGCACTCCACAGCAGGTGAGGATTCTTTATCCCATTTTCTTCTCTTTTGAGTTTCGCATACAATTTTTGCCTCACTGCTTGACTTAGAAAGCCAGGAAGGCTAAACTAAGTTCAAAGAGGAAGAGTGGGGGAAACTACCACAGCACAGGTGTGGTGGTTTAGGTTTCTTGGGTTTGGTCTAGGCCTTCCCTGGTAACAGGGCTATAACTAAGGAAGGATTCCACACCTTTCCTTCACATAATCAGAGGTATATAAGACTCTCTCTCTTCCTTTTGGGTGTTTGGAGGACATCAGGTCTCAGTGTATCAGCTTAGCTCTTATCTACATGAGCTGAAGCTTGTCTAAGAAACTGGTGTCTCAGCCACATGGAGGGGAAGGAATTGCTTCTCTTGAGGATAGTTTGGTGAGAATTTATTGTTAGTTACTTATTGAGCTTTTCCCTGAGTTTATGAGTGTGGGTATCTGTTTTGTCTTGGTTTTACCCAGTTTTTTGTCCCTCTTCCCTTTCCCCCCTTTTCCCTTTTGGGGTAGTTTGGAATTCTTCTTCTGTATATACATAGTGTTTAATTGTATATAACTGTAATATATGTGAATATATATAGATACTTTTACTACAATTGTCTTGGGGTACTTTTTTCCCCTCTCCCAGGAGGAGGGAGTCAGTGTGGCCACAGCTGGGTTTGGCAGGGAGCCAACCCAAACCTCCACAACACGGATTTTTCAGATTCCTCTCAATTGCTGCATGGCACTAACACTGTCATTTTCACACTTTAAGGACATCCACTTGAAGAATTCATATAAAATCCTGAGGACACGGCCAAGGGACTGATATCCACAGTTTAAAGTCAACAAAGATAATTTTTTTTCAACTTAAGGAAGAACAGTCCTGTTAGAAAACACAAAACCTACATTTCAGTTTTTATACAGACTGATAAATATGTGCAAGAACACACAGAAGCAGTACTGGGAGAAAAATAGTACTTGGGAGAAAATAGAAAGTACTTTCCTTTTATATGGCATCTAACTCATAAAAGCATTTCCTAATGATTTCTTTGAAAAGCAACAAATTTGTGAAAATATAGACCCACATTAAATGGGTATATTCAAAGCAAAAGTTTAACACATCTCAATCACCTCTTAAGTAATTTTTCCCCAGCTGCTGACAGTGTCTGTAGTGTAGTTCTGACTGAGCACACTGTATCCCATGCACTGGAGGAACAACTCAAAAACTATATGTAAACTGTGAAAGAGTTCTTGCCAAAGCATCTAAAGACAATGATGACACTACCAGCTGACAATAGTAATACTTTTGCATACTGTGTAAAGCCTAAATGGTTACCTGAAAATGTTGATATTTACAGATGTGTTTAAATAAGATAGACCAAGAAAGAAATACAACAATATCAAAATGCTATTAACAATTCAGTCTAAGTCCTTTACTTATAATTTTCTACTAGGCAGTATAGCTTGTACTTTCTGAATAAGGCAGAAAGTCTGGAACTGTCTGGAAGAAATATGCAACTGAGAAAACATTCCTTTCTGGAAAAAAATATCATAGTTAATGCATTTTATCTAAAAGCAAACATTATTACAAAATAATGTTGTTAAATTCTAATGACCTAGACTGAGTTAAGAACATACTCACCATCAGTGCTGGAAAGATCTGTCTGTGTGCACGTCATAAGTTTGGCCACACAATGGAAGACAAGTTCTCTCTTTTTTTCTTCAATTAAGAAAGGTGATAAACACTGAAGTGTATGCAATCTTCCCTCTGTTAATGGCAGAAACCTATTCATACAAGTAAAACATCAAGAATGAAATGAACCCAAAAATTTAACTGGAAAACAAAATGTCAGTTGTTTCATAATGATCTAATATCCTTCCATGTAACTAATCCCACCCACTAAACCACAACCTTCACTTTTACATGTCATACATATTTATCACAATTTTCAGTTTTCAGTTCTCATTTGTCAGAAATCAGGATCATTTAACATGATCAACATTCACAACAAACTGAAACTTTAGAGTCAGTAGGATTAAGATACCCTTCTGTTGTCTTAAAAAGTTCTTTCCTCTCCCAGGATACAGTGTTTTCTGCACGGATCATTTTGGCCATGGTTAAGGACCACAGTCTTCCATGTTCCTCTGATCTTCAAAAAAGAGGAAAGACCCTGGTTAATATATGCAGATGGTTGGAGATCATCACAAAAGCATTTGGATGAAGTTTGAATCAATAGAAAGAAGGAAATATAGACACAGTTAATATTCTATACAATGCAAAATGTGAAGACAGAGTTTAGAGTTGTTTTACTTGTTCTCACATACCTATCAAATATAGTTTGCTGAAGGCTAGCTGTATCACTCAGTGTACTGAACTTCTTGTATGTGATGTGCATCTCTTCTAACATTTGAAGATATTCCAGAAGCAGGTAAGGAGGATTCTCCAATTCTTCAATCCATTGTAATGAGTACAACAGTTCTGCAACTAATTAAAAAACAGAAACTGTTGTTTACAAATGACTGCTGAATTATTCCATATATTGCATAAGCAAGATGTTTCAAGTCAAGTGTTTGTTGGAAGGTTTTTTTAATATGTTTTTAATGCATTAAAATGATTACATTTATACACAATCTCAGATGCTTCAGGCATGAACTGGGTATTTGCCATTATACCATAAAACGCAATAAAAGAAAAAGCTACAGTAATCTGTTCTAGATATTCAAGAAATATTAAAGCAAATCAAGTAAGCAAGCTCTATTCTCCCCCTTTTTTTAATATATGCTTCTTGCCAACAAAACAATCAAGATCTAAGTCCAGAAGAAAACCAAACAACATTGATGATAAGAGCTGGCATGTGGTTCCTTCATTAGCTTACAAAGACCCACAACTAAGCATTACACCTCTCATCATGGTAATATGTTTGGAGATAGAATTGTCCATGTCATTTGAGCGTTCTCAAAATAAAAAGAAACTAGATTCCACCTGATGGAATTAAGAAAAATTGCTGCCCGGCACTATCTTTACATTATGGCTAAACCCTCAGGGCAGGGATACAGCTCCAGTTGCGCACTCCTGACAATGCACTGTGTTTTGGCAATGAACAAATCTGAAGTTCATTGAAAATTCAAACATCTCCCAGTTTAAAGTTCTTTTGAGATAGGATGTATATCATCAAAAAAGGCCCAG
Source organism: Xiphorhynchus elegans (assembly GCA_013401175.1). NCBI lineage: Eukaryota > Metazoa > Chordata > Aves > Passeriformes > Dendrocolaptidae > Xiphorhynchus > Xiphorhynchus elegans. Next base: position 164,005 of record VZUH01002125.1, read on the forward strand.
GAATATAAACATTACACCTGTACATACTTTTAAAGGAGACCTGAAGGAAAAAAAACAAATAAAACAACAGCAAAAGGCAAAAGGATAATTTCTCATACCTGTATGCCAGACTTTAACTATGCATTTCTAATTATAAACTCAGGTTACAGATACTATAAGATGAAATTCCTTTAAGTTTACCATTGTAACTTACTTATATTGTCGATTTTCTTTCTTTCAGCATCATCATTTCCATGAACTACAGCATTTTCCAATACAAGAAGTACCATTTTACTTAATAAGGCTGAAGTACACAGATGGCCTGGAAGTTTAGTTGTGCCACACAACTTGACACTTGATCCCAGAGGTTCACAATTCATACTAAGCCTTCCTTCCAAAAGAGGTTTGTGGATCCACTGTAATATGTGCATAAAAAGGGTGTGAACAAATAATTGGCATTTTAATGATGCATAGAAGAGTTATCATCTGTTTAACCATGAAAATTCAGAATTATTAAAAAATACCCACAAAACATACAAACTGACATCAAAAGCACAATGGTGAGGATGACCTGCTCCAGCATATTAAAAAACCTAAATGCACAGCAGTAATTTGAAACTGCATTACTGTCCCAGAAACAAATATGTTTCTTTAGAATTCTATATATTTTACAAGAAATACTAGGTTTACTGAAGATTGGTGGTTGGACAGGAAATTTATGTCCTTCCCCACTCTCTACCATGTCAGCATTTTGTTGACAGTCAGCACTTCGTGTTTCTCTGCAGATATTGGTGTCTCTGACAAAATTAATCTTTTTGAAGAATTACCTTAAAAAACATCTTCACAATGTACATTTTGTCAGATAAAATTTCTGAATTGTAAAGCAAGTTGCTGGTGTTCCATGCAGAAAAGGGTAATTTTGATTTTCTCCCCTAGTAGTGGATGTGTCCCTAAACATAGCAATTTTGTCCTCTTCACGGACAGAGGCTGAAAAGAACCCCTGCACAGACATATGGCTATTCATAACTGCAGTGCCATGTCAAAAGAAAGAATGCCTACCACCTTCAGGGACAGAGGCTTGAGGAAAGACTGACTACCTCATGCAAGTCCATTATAATTTCCATACCTCAGTGGACAGAGACTCGTGCAATTTCCCCCACTCAGTTTTGTTTGGTGTGACATGCTCAATGTAAGCTCTCACAAGGCAGCCAGATTGTCCATCAGCTTCCATGAGCTTCAACAACAAATCACTAACTGCAGAGATCAAAACCTGCAGACTGAGAAAAGGAGAAAATAATGCAAACAAGTTCAGCATTGTCCCATAAAAGCATGTTCTACATTGATACAATGCTCTATATGTTGTACCAATGCTCTCTACCAGTGGTGGTTTTCTGCTCTACCCACCACCTTCAACAGGCTGAAAAGTCTTTCAGGAATACAGATGTCTATGAAATAAAAAACAGCATAGCACTGATCTTAGTTTGTTTTAGAAAACAACATACTATGAAGCAGACACGTGCATCCCCATTACCTTTTAACATCCAAAGAGGAAGACTGAACTTGATTCTTGACCCACAGTGCAGCTTTAAGCAAAAAGGTACTCTGTTTCTCTGTGCTCCGAAGCTGATGCACAAGTGAATTTACACCAGACATCCAAGTGTGTTTTAATTTGCATATAAGTAAATCTATTGTAGGGAAAACAAAAAAGAAAACAAATCAATAACAAACAGGCAAACCCACTACAAACAGATAAATTACAATCCACAGCATACACCAACAATGACATGTCTAAAGGTCCTAGAGCAGGAAAACAGTTCTTTTTTATGTGGTTACATGGAAAAACTAGCAAGGGTAAAAATACAGCTTTCTTGTTGCAGAGCGCTTTCAAATTAACTATGACACACAGGTAAAATTTAATTTAATTAATAATAAGTGATGTTCCTGTTGTCTACTACAATAAGTCCACATTGTCTTCAAAACCACAGATCTCTTTACTGAAATACTGAACATTCACAACATCAATAGTCATTTGCAAAGCAGCAATGGTTTTCAAGCTAGTACTGTCCTACTTCATTTCCAAGACAATACTGAAACATTGTGCTTATTTGCACTGATGTCAGTAAATGCATGTACCATTTTATCACTCTCAAATTCTGCCTTCAAAGAATATACATCAGGATCTCAGTGTGAATATGAGATGCTGCTAAAGAGAGAGGTAGGGATCAAAATTTGTCTGGGCAATTTGACCAAAAATTTTTCAGAATAAACACGTGTCTCAAGTGATTGAACACGTTTTTTTATAGAATCCTTACACTGCAGAATGAACAAAAAAAGAGCTCATTTCTTGTATTTTATAGACTTTAAATAATCTATGTAGCACTCCAAAAAGCATGCAGTATCACAGCTTCAAGTTACCTGATACTAATATCAAAAAAAATTAAAAATCCTTGTAAAGATATACAGGACTTGATGCCTAGTAGTAACTATGGGCACTGTAAATTAAAGCCCTAATTTTTGTGTCAGTTACAGCCACAAGTGCTCAATGTATGCAAATTCAGTAGTCTATTCCATACGTGAAGCTGTTTCATGAAAAAGAAGAATTCAGATGTAACCATCACTTATGAGAAAGTTTGGTTGAAGTTCTTTTTCTAGATTACCTGTTAAGTGTGTTGCATCCTGCCTCTGAGCGCACAGCTGGAAGATGGTAAGCAGCAAGTCTTCTGAGGATGGCATCAGTAAACACCCTTTAACTGAGCTGAAAAAGCTTGAGGCTACATCACAGATGAAAGATACTGATGGTTCAGTATTTCCAGCTTCAGAAAGATCCTTTGCTTTAGACAGAGCTGCTTGAAGTTTATCAATAATTCTTTCAACGAAAGTTTCATCAATCAGTGATTCTGTTGGGGAGAGGAAAACAACAGCATGCTTTGATTACTTGATAAACGTGGTCATTCACAGATGTCATCTTAATAGGGACCAATTTAGTTTATATTTATTAATTTTGAAAGAAAAATAAAATGCCATGAGAAAGCCTAAATCTTCCAAATTAAGTATTCTGGAAGATCTCAAATTCCTTTCAACCTCATGTGAAGCGTAAGTGGATTATTTACACTTCACAGTCTCCAAGGATTATATGTGCTTACCACTTTTAATGTGCTGTGACAACACCAAGCTCAGGAGGGTCCACTTTTCTGAAGAGGTTGAGTCTGATGAGGCTGCTCCAGGTTTTAAACACTGATGACACAGATCATCTGCCAGCATTACAAGTCTTTCTCCAAGTGTATCTCCTTTAAGCCAGTCAGAGACTAAGGAAAGTTTCGTTGAGCTTGAGCATGCCTGAATCATGAGAAGATAATTCTAAGAATCTTTTGAGGGTATAGAATCATAGAACAGTTTGAGTTGGAAGGGACCTTAAAGATCATCTTCCATGTTCCAGTTCAAGTACCAACACCCCTGCCATGGGCAGGGACACCTTCCACTAGACCAGGTTGCTCCATGCCTCATTCGGCCTTGAGCACTTCCAGGGATGGGGCAGCCACAGCTTTCTGGGCAACCTGTTATTAACTATTAACTTTCATCCCTAAGCATAAGATTACTATGTCACACTTACACAGAGTGGGAATCATATCTCTCACAAACAATAAGTCTTTAGATGTTTACATCTGCAACAATCCCCCCAACTTTCTTTTTGGTCAGAGACAGCAGCTTATGGCTAGGCCAGGCCTCTGCTGTAGAGTGAAAAAGTCACCTTCTGAAAATGCTTCCTTTTCCTAATTTTTTCAACCACGGAGCCCAGGGAATTCCTCCACTGGAATTAGAAAATAACTTTGGATGACCAAGTTGGCTAAAATAAAACCTACTTACAACATAAAAGCTCTTTACAGCACCTGAATTCCAAAAAGAAATGGAGGGTCACAAATCAAAAACATTATTTTGGTGATGAGCCACTGTAAGTTACAAAATCATAAAAACAGAGTATTCCTAAAATTCACAGCATGTGTGAGGGAAGATACTGTGGTCTGCAAACTGGATTATAAATCAAGTGCTAGGAGTTCTTGTTAAAAAATCTGTCATACACTTCATATTGCACCCCATGCAATTATTTAAATGTCAATCTCTCAACAGTTGGTGTGAAAAAATGGAATACTACCTTTCTCTTGTAAGCATCTTGTAAAGGTGATGATATAAGTAATCATTTAAATTATTGGTCTCATCCCCAGCTCCATTCTCGCTAGCTTAGAAGGGATGACGAACAAATCAGGAATCCCTGTGGCTCAAAAAGCAAACTGACCAGAACTAAAAGGGACAAAGATTCTTTTATTTTGGTATCATTATTTAATTTTTAAGACCGTCTCCAGATTCAAATGCATTTAAAATAAACACTACTCTGAAACTATTAATGTAATATTTTCAAACTATGGAAATTATCACTACACAGGTAAAAAGAAAAAAGTCAAACACATGTGAGTCTCAAAGCTAACACCAGAAAAATATTCAAAGCTACACATAACAAGAAGAAAAAAAAATCTGGAGAGGTACCTTTTGAATTATCTGGAGGAAAATAATCCATTTCAGATCCATCTGAAAAGAAAAACAAAATGCTGAATAGAAAGTATTAATACCATTTTAACTGTTCTGCAGAGATGAAGTAGAATTTGCGAAATTTCAGTAACAATGAATAAGAGACTGCATTTAAAAGAAAGGAAATTCTGATGTTTCTTTTTTTAATAATTTATACGATATAGAAAGGAACAGATGTCATAACCTTTCACCCCAACACTGTCATGTAAAGCTTTCCTAGAACCACCTTCCTTAAACTAAACATACCCAAGTTCATGTAGAATATTTTCCATTTGACAGTGCCAAAATAAGATTATTAATGAGCCACAACCCACAAAACCAGTAATGACTTTGATAAAAATTAATGACAATAATGCACAAGTCCTACCTTTGCTAAATCATCAAGAATGATTTTCCTTTCATCATTGCTGTTGCAACAATGAAGCACACTGTATAAAATATCAACCAGGAAATGGGTGTCTTTTCTCCAGTCTTCTTTCAGCCAAGTTATTAAATTCACATACAGAAATTGTACAGATGGACTTCTGTTATGAGCTATCATTTTGTTTTGGGATTCATCTTGAGCATGGCTTACATCATTTCCCTGCTCTAAAAGTACTTGGAAAACTCTGTTTGAGGAAAAAGAGTTGAGCAGGGCAGAGAGAAATTTCAAATGTTGTTCTGACTTCTGTTCATTGACATACACAATGCACAGCTCAGCAAGGTTGCAGACCAAGTTCTCTAAAGGTTCTTTCCTTAGATGTGAGCTATGCTGCAAGTCAGCCTGTATTTCAGAGTCACCTTTTCTCACTTCTGTGAGCTTTCCAGTTTCTGTGCTTCTTTCAGATTCATCCTCATCTGTAAATCTGATTTTCAGAGATTTTCTGTTGTTTGGTTTTGTAGCACTCTTTGGATTCTGAAGAATTTCTAGCATACCAGATATGGCAAACAATGATTTCTCATCAGCATCCAGCCTATCAACATGAAGTACACACATTTTTAAAAGATGGTCCCAAAAATCTGACAACAGTTTCTGGAAAACTTTATCTGTGCCATCATCATTGGAGAGTTCTGCTTTAACTTCCCAGGTGCTCAGTGTTCCTGCTATTTCATAAAACAATGGTCCACTTTGCAACTTGGGCTCCTTAAGAACCGCATTGGTAAAAGGAATTAGCTATAAAGACAAAAAAAAAATTATTAAAAAACAGTGATACAATGAAAAAGATTTTTCTTCTTTATAATGCTAAGAAATTACATAATTTTGAAAAACATTGTGGAAGCAATTCTAAAAATGTCAGAATTACTCATGCTTGAACATTTGAACACTCCTGCTTGAAAATATACAGGATATCTTTTTTCTTTCCTTAAATATAATTTAAACTGCACAGTAAAAAGAATGATTTTATACGAAGAAAAATATTTACTAAATTCAATAACATTGTTTTTCCTACTCATTGCTTTCTACAGTTGCCTGAAAGGAGGGTGTAGCAAGGTGAGTGTCAGTCTCTTCTTCCATGTCTCAAATAAAAGGACAAGGGGAAATGGCCTTAAATTGAACCAGGGGAGGTTCAGACTACATAAAAGAAAAAAAAAATTCACTGGAAGAGTGGCCATGCATGGGAATAAGTTGCCCAGGAAGGTAGGGAAGTCACTGTCACTAGAAGTGTTCGAGCAGTGTCTGGATGTGGCACTTTGGGTTTAGGGCGGATCATGGCAGTGATGCATTGGCAGTGGAACTAAATGATCTTGAAGACCTCTCGCAACCTTGATGATTCTGTGTGATTTTTATCAAAAAATCTAGGGAAACTTTCAACGGAGAAGTAAATCCTCACTAAACTTCACATTTTTCTTTCACTCTGAATTATTAAATGTACACACAACAATATTCAATATTTCTAATAAATACCTGGTCAGATATAAGCATTTGATGAATTTGGTTTTGTTCATCTTCTTCTATTTTCTGTAGTACAACAAAGCACAGACATTCCATAAATGCAGTTGTAATTGCTGAACTTTCTGAAGGGCTGGCTATTACCCGCTCACTTGACAACCTGTGAGAGGCAACATCAGAGGGATGGCACACTCAGCCAACTGTGTTTCCAAGAAATCCTGTAAGAATGCCATTAATGTGTCCCCTGTTATGTTTTTCTAATCCAGACAACACGAATAGGAGGATATAGACTCACAGAATCATTTGTAGGAGTCAGATCAAGATAATTTCAAATTAAAGAGTCAATAAGCCCAGGCATTTAATATAACATATTAAAACATGTTCTTCATCCAGTCTTAGCATTCAGAAAAAGATATCTATGTAAATAGAGAAACCATATTCAGTCAAGCATACTGTCTCATGTTTCACCTATCAAAACTCCTTTGCAATTTTCTACACACATGACAAAGATTCAGAAAGTGTCACTTTCTGTCACTACAGAAAAAAAAAAGAAAGCTACCTAAAGCCAGTTTGAGACTGAAAAACTGTTATTTGTTTGCTTTTTAATTGTCCTAGTTACAGGGGGCGGGACCAGTTTATCCCTATGTAGGTATAACCAAAACTGTGTATTTACACCCCCTATGTCATTGCTGATGACCTGTTGATAATGGATCATGTGCAGCAGCTGCCCAGGGCACATCTGACACCTCAGGCTACAAACTGGATGTTAAAGAACCTGTGAGACAGAGGAGTGTTCCTGCCTTCACACATATGATTTAGCTCCTCTCCCAGGAGGTATTAGCACCTTCACACCCAACCTGAGGCGTCACATCTGCTAATGGCAATCAAAGATTCCAAAAATATTCCAAATATTCCATGACTCACAGAGTTAAATCATACATTGTGAAACTGCTCACCCTGGGAGAGGTAATGGACATTCCCACCGGAACCTGAGCATACATAATCTTCGGGGTTTGGGAACTTTGGTGCCACTTGTCGGATCCAGAGGAGGACCAGAACCTCAACAGGACTGCGACTGCCACTCTCAACAAGACTGTGACCATCATCTTCACCAACAGGTTTTCCTCTCCTTTTACTTTGCACTCAGGAGGACCACGTGGTGCTCAGCACAGGGGCTAATGAACTCCATTCTGTTCGTGCCCCAGCGTGCTGGGTTATACATCTGGTTTTTGTGGGTTAAAACCAATTTTTCTCTGTATCGTTGTATTTATTGTAATCTTTTTAGTAAATTTTAACTCTGACTTGTAACGTCTCTAGAGCTGGCTTCATTCCTCCTGACAGTTTACCTTTAAGCCATCACATTAATGAGAAACAGATCACACAAATTGTGATAGAAATATTACAAGCACAGAATATTCTGAGTTGGAAGGGACCCATAAGGATCATCAAGTCCAGCTCTTAAATGAATGGCCCATATGGCAATCAAACCCACAAATTTGGTGTTACAGCACCATGCTCTAACCAACTGAGCTAATCTCAGGGTCATCATTTCACTACCTGTAATAAAATTCTATACACTTTTTAAAACCAACCCATATGCAATTCTCTTTTCCAAGAGCTCTGATAATGGCCACACCAACATCAATTGCAAACTGATTTTTGTTTAAAAAAATGACATTCTAGCCTTTCATAAAACAATTTCTATATGCTTTTGAGTCCGCAATGCACATGTGCATATCTAGATTTGATAGAAAGTTGGTTTTGATGTATTTTAAAGGCAAAAAGTGATAGTAGTTTCAATCCTTTAGAAATCAGTATCATAAGAATTAAAATTCCTCCATACAGGAAATTTCACTATCACAATGCTAACCCAAATAACTTCTCTAAGAATTACTCACTGGTGAGAAGAGCCTGATTCTTAAGAATTATTCTTAATCTTAAATTCATTTCCTATTTTAAAACCTATTGTGCAATAAACACAAAGCTTTGAGAGGGAAAGATAAGAATGCTTTATATAAAGAAGATGTAATAAAATCAAAAGGAAAGCTGAGGGTTTAAAATGACAGGGACAGCCTCAAAGGACTGACTCTAGTTTTAGATATTTAAAAGAATTTTTAAATTTTCATTCATCTTTAAACGCTTGAAGATTAGTTCTCTTATTTCCAAACCTAAAAGAGACTGATTCCAAACAAATAAATTTGTTGTTCATACCCTTGAATTATAGAGTTGAAAAAGGTTCTGAAATATTCCAGCTTCGATTCCACAACGCCAGGGGGTACCTTGCTAATGAAGGGCAAGAGGTTTGGGTATATAACAGTAGCCAGTCCTCGTCCACCTTCTCGAAGCACTGTCCATAGCTTTGGGAGGACTCCCTTTTTGGCATTTACATGACTCCAACAGTCCTACAGAAAGAAATCCACTTTCTGTAAATTAAACAAGAATATGTTGCCTCAGAAGAACTCCCAAGCTAAACATTTAACCTACCTCCCCATACTGTAGCTGAAACAAGTTATCATCAAATTTAAATTCTGTTAAGTTACTCACTTCCCAGTATTTTTTAAAATCACTTTCCCTCTATTTCAGCTTGTGAATTTAGTAGTTAATATCACAGAACTATTTCTGCGTTGTTTAAAATCAATTGACTTTCCTTATTAGCCAACTGGAATCAAAGACTTTAATAATGCTTTCACAATGCTTCATAAAAGTCATCATTTTAATTAGTCCTGTATTTAAGTTCTCATTATCAAGAACCGAACAGTACTGACGTCAGAAGCATCACTAACTTCAAAAATGTCTTCAAAATTTTCCTGATGGTTACAGAATACTTTGGCAGTTTCTCCCCAAAACCTTTTTGCCATCTGATATAGTTCCAGATACCTATATTTTTAACAAGCTGAACAAAGATTGTTTGGGGGTTTTTTTACACAGAAATTGTTATAGTTCGTACCATCAATTACAAAAGAGATCTACACTATCAAGGTCTCAAAACACCCTAGTCTGTTCCAACACCTCACCCTGCTAATAAATTCAAAGCTCGATTTTCACTTAAAATTTAGTCAAAAAAAAAAAAAAAAGAAAGAAAAGCTATAGAGCCCTTAAGCTTCAAGGGGAAACAAACAAACTAAAAATGCACTGCAGGCCATTTCTGTAGCTGTCTTTAGTCACAACAAAGGTTTTAAACATTAGTTGACTTGCTAGTAACTACATTTAAAGAAAGGGATTCAGGTTAACTTAATTAAACTCATAAAACAACTCTAATTTTCAAATATGTTGGACACGACATATTTGAAAGTTACACTGAAACCCTAAGAAGGAAGAAGGAGCATGTAGCCTTGAGGAGTTCATGTTATTAACCATAAAGAAAACCCAGTCAATCCCTTCTTCCTACAGAGAACAATGGCACTTGGTGAAGTTTGGGGAAAACATCTGCCTCTCAGGTTTCCCGTATTACCTCAATAGTGGTGATAACATAAAGTACAGCTTCCCAAAGAGCAGGGCACACCACTGCATCGCTGTCATCAATGCTCAGAAGAACAGCGGGACAGACTCTTGGTGCTTCAGCTTTCACCACCTCAGGCAAGTGCTGGCACAAAGCACAAATCAGCTCAAAGAAAGCTGAGCGAACCTGACAGAGACCATAGGAAAAAAACCCAAAACTTGTCACTATATGAAGTTTGTAACATTCCTTTTAAAGTCAGCACAATTCACAACACACGGTTTCCCAGCAAAGGTTTAAATATTACTAAAAATAAAGAAAAATAAAGTAATTCTTAAACATGCTTATAAAATGTTTTAAATGAATTTTTTAGTGATAAAATGTTGATCAAAAGTTGTATTTTAAAATACTTCTCAAAAGGCATTGTTTCCCAAAAGCAATTAAACAATTTTTAACAAAATACTACCACATCAGTTCATCACTGTATGCTACTGTTTGTAGCAGACTAAAGACCAATAAAATGGTTCACAAAATTAAAATCCCAAAGCACTAAGAACACTTGCAGTAAGTTGGCACAGTTTGTATCTTTTACAAGATTTTTTTTAATGGATTTTAAATCATGGCAGGTGGCCAAGAAGTAGATCATGATGATATAGAAATAACAATTTAGCCTACTGGGTAAATTTTAGAACAATATTGTCCACTTAAGGTCTAGAAACCTGAACGCTGTTTAAAACATAAGCAAAGTACAAAGTTCATTCTTTCAGAATACAACTAACTAATACTTCCTTAGGTCAAGTGTATTACCTTTAACTAAAACCAACCAAAATAAAGAAGAAATTAAAAAGTCACCTGTGGTATGTTGTGTTTGCTGTATTTCCAGAATTTGTTTTGGGACAAAAGCGACATTAACTTTTCCTCCAATGAATGCATCTCTTTTTTTGGCAACATGTTAAGCAACTTTTTTAAAGCTAACAAGGAACAGGTTAGAATCCGGAAAAATTTGGTTTCCCTTTCTTCTTCTGGTACAGTTCTCAGAAAGCAAAACAAACAAAAAAATTGCAGTGAACCACAAATAAACCAGTAGGCTTCCCAAGCTGTTCTAAACTAAACTGTCTTCAAGTTTTTTTGCTTTCTTCTTTTGATTTCAGGGGTCAGCAATGTAAATACATAAACTTTCCATAGGTTCTAAATGACATTATGACATGTTAGAAAAAGAGAGAGTTTCAAGTCATCTCATATTCCACCTACTCATAAATGCTACTTCTAAAACAGCTGAAACAAGAATTACATAACTGATAACACTTTCAAAAGTATTTAAACTTAAGTCATAAAGAAAGTCACTAGGATCTGGACTCAAATATTCTGTCTCTTGAAGCAAAACTAAATCCACTACCCCCAGGAACAGAGAACTCAATACAGACCAAGACTTAAATCATATACATTAAAGCAGGCAAACATACTGGGGGTCACTGAGTGTATCAGCTGTTTCTTTCAGAAGGTGATCTTGAAGTACCTAAGGGGGAAAAAAACGCACATATAAACACAAAGAAATCTAATTTAAATGTGAAAAATATAGTCCATACATTATTCAGAAACAGCTCTACAGTAAAATTTCACCTCTGAGCTGTCCTTTTTAGACATGGTAGTGAAAAAGAAACTAAGTTAATTGACTGATGCTCAACATAGTAGCTGTGGTATCCTGATACTCTGTAAGTTGCAGCCCTATCCCAGTGTGCTTCTCCCAGAAAGAAGCCAAACTGAAGCAAAATATTAGGTTTGCATATGATAGGCCAGCAATGCAATCTTTTACCTTTTTTAATCTAATCAATTCAGTTTCATACAAGACTGGCACAAGAGCGTTAACCTAGGTCAGAACTAAACTTGTAAAGGCTGAAACACTGCTCAGCATTCTTTCTTCCTTTTTCATTGCTCCTGAACTACTCTAGCATCATTATCTGTTAGTACTATTATAGGTTGCCTGAGCATCATTACATAGAAATGCACACAAGAAAATTCATTATTCATTCCTCTGGTTCCAGTCATTTTCATCACAAGTCCAGAAGAACAGAGGACGTGGTTTTTTTCTCAGTGTTCTTTATTATTAGTCTGTTTTATATTTCTTTACAGAAGAAGTGTGAGTGTGGTGAGGCACTGGCACAGACTGCCCACAGAAGCTGCTCCATCCCTGGAAGTGTTCAAGCCCAAGGGCTTGGAGCAACCCGGGATAGTGGAAGGTGTCCCTTCCCATGGCAGTGGGGTGAAACTGGATGATCTTTAAGGTACCATCCAACCCAAACCATTCTATATTCTCTTCACAAAAGCAAAGTTTCAGGTGAGAAAGAAATTTAACCTGAAGAATGGATGGGGGCAGGATGAATTTTAAATTTATAACAACAATTGATATACACAAAGCCTTAAAGAAAGACAAAAGTATAAACTCACATTAAGAATTTCGTCTTTACAAAATACTAAGGCTTCAGGCTGTTTGCTTGAAGGAAAAGCTTTTTCAAAAGCTACTTTTGCAGCAGAAGCAGCAGGCGAGTAAGTGTCACACTGAGCAATCAGCCAGTATCCCATGATACTTTTTAAGTAAGGAGCTAAGTGTTTTTTTACTTTAAGAATCAGTTGCTCAAAAGATTGCTGAGTTGCTTCTCGAACACGGCGGTCATGATCCTGTTAAAAAAAAAAAAAGGCAAAAAAATAAATGTTTGTTGGTTTAAAAAATGTACCCTTTGATGCCAGATACTTCAAAACAGAAGTGATGATTAAAAAAACATTTTTGCAATTAATTGGGATACCTAGATTTGAAATTATACACCAGTGACAATAAAGTCTTGGTATTCCTAAGTATGGGGAGAGCCCTAACTTAGTAGTTTCCCAAAACGTCGTACACCCAGAAGTGTAACCTTCTCCCAGTATCCCTAACTACAGTATCTGTTTCCAAATTACACATTTAACAGAAAGACAAGAGGCAAGAGAAACAGGAAGCCTTGAAGACATCTTTTGAATTAGAACTACCATAAGTCTACAGAAACACTGCATCATTATTATTTGTATATGAATTTACAACAGCATGACTTTCTATACTCTTGGTTCCTGAAAGAAACACTAGGAATTGCTCTAACAGATAAGAATAGTGATTCATTTTGTCCCCCATCACGTTTCCAACAGTAGCCAGTCCAAAAAGTTTGAAATATATTAAAAATATATCTATTATCTGGCTACACATGGTCTTTTCACATTTGGGCTTGAGGGTTTTTCTTTTAATATTAAGTCTGGTCAAATATTAGTCCTAGATCAAACAGATTTATAATTATGTTAACTGAACAGTCTCTTTAGCCATTCTAGAATGTACATATAAGAGCTTCTCCTGAGAGGAAACATCTTACCATCTTTTAAACATAAAGATCTAACAAACAGCTATCTCCATCAAGCCAGTACACCCCAGATACCCAAGAGTTCAAGATTCCACACACTGCCAATAAAGAACAATACTTTCCTTCAACTTCATGTTTTTCCTAGAACAAGTCAGTAATATCAACAAAGGTAGATAGGTCAATAAAGACCACCTCGGAGCTTGTTCCAGAGAGAGGAAGTATACAGAGAAGTTTTTAATTTAAATACTTCAATACTTACTAGTGAAATTTTACAATAAATTCTTGGCCAGTAAGGAAGAACACCTTTAACAACTTCTGCTTCTCTTTCCTTGCACATTGTCCCAAACTCTTGCATAGCCTAAAAACAAAATATCAAGAGAATGACTTCAGAAATCAGATAGATGTGTTCTGTAATTTACTAGCTTGTATCTGAAACTGCAACTCTCTTTTTTAAAAATCAATTCACTTTATGAAATTGAGTGTTTATAAAGATAACTGCATGATGGACCTTCCTATAGGTCACCCAAGATATCTTCTGGATTGCAATTATAGCAAACCTACCAATATAAAATTAATATTAGTCACATTCACATATCCTCTCTCATCCTTAAGAAAAATGCATTGTTTTCCAATAAAAAAAAATTGTGGGGGACAATGGTTATACTTACTTTTAATTTTGTTGTGATATCCCTTTTAGAGAGTTTCCGCAACACCATTCGGAAATCAGCATCCACAAGGCTGTCTATTTCCTCTGCTCCCTGAATTGCAGGAACATATCCTAGATCACTCTGGGATGTTCCAAAGCCAATAAACCCAGGCACTGTTCCACGTTCTTTGGCAAGCAGCTCTGCAGCTCGGCCGCTGCTAGAAGGCTGACAAAAAACAGGGACAGAAAACAATTATCTATTTATTTTGCATGCATCATACATTTGGGATTATGATCCTATTTATACTGCAAAATTAACCTTCTAATTAAAACAAAATCTCATAAACAAAAGGCCACCTACACTTCAAACATTGAAGTTTGACCTAGAAAATTATTCTTCTCTTTAGAATCAAGCTGAGAAAGTTGGGGCTGTTCAGCTCTGGGGAGACAACGCTCTAGTAACTGAAGGGAGCCTAAAAGGAAGCTGGAGAGGGACTCGTCATCAGGAACTACAGTGACAGGACAAGGGAGAATGGCCTCACACTGAAAGAGAGTAGGTTTAGGTGAGGTATTAGGAAAAAATTCCTCCCTGTGAAAGTGGTGAGGCACTGGCACAGGTTGCCTGGGGCAGCTGTGGATGCTCCATTCCTGGGGGTGTTCAAGGCCAGGTTGGATGGATATCTGAGTAACCTGGTCTAGCAGAAGGTGCCGGGCTCATGGCAGATGATTGGAACTAGATGGGTTTATGGTGCCTTCCAACCCAAGCCATTCTGCAATTGCATTCCTTGTTTATATGAATTAGCATTTCCTTTTCTCATAATCCATGAATACTTATGGATAGTGGTACTGGTTTTATACACACACAAAAAAGCGTAACAGAAAAGTCCTTCTGTAAGCAAACAATTTATTAAGAAACTATTCATTCTCCTTCCATACTTCTGTTTTTCCTAGTTTTTCTCATGGACTAACATGGTTCCCAGGGAATGTTATTTGTATTACTGGGAAAAATAAGGATAGGCAAACATTCTCCCACCAACAAAGTGGCCAAAAAGGATTTAGAGGAATGGAGCAAAAGGGTGCATATGTAACAGTGTATAATACCATTTTGTTAGTATTACAGTGTGTGCTTTGGAGTGCAGCATCTCTTCCAGTTTGCCCCAGTTGCTCCGTGTATCATTGGCTCACATATATTTCAGCAACAGTCTTTTGGAAAGACTGCCCCAAAACCCGCTGACTGTTTATGTTCTCTGTGATACCTCGCAATCCAATCACCTTTTATTTCCTAATGACAGTTGCAGTTTTGTCAGCTCCTGCGGTTTAAGTAATCTTTTCTGACTGTGAACCCTTAACTACTAAGGACAGGCTGCGTTGTTTTCCTTAGCCTTCTCTAAATCCAGGTTCGAATTACAGACCCTAAACACCAGGCTTCCCACACGTCCCGAGCGAGTGCCACACAGCACAGATGGCACACCCCACCGGCCTGGTGGCAGGATGGACACACCGAAACAGGCCAATTCCAGGGCTCTCCACAGCAACCCGCACCGAACCTTGCTGAACCCTGGCTCGCAGTGGTTCTGTAGTTAAACCCCCCACAGCCGGCCCTCTCCGTGCGAGCAGCCCGTCCGCAGCACTCCCACCCCCCAGGCCGCGCCAGGCCCAGAGGCGGCCCCGGCACCGCAAACGGGGCGGGCGATGGCGCTGCCTCCTCCCTGCGGGACAGGACCGGGCCGGGCCCTCTGCCCGGGGCACCCGCACGGCAAGCCCACAGCCCCGCCGCTGAGGGAGAACCCCGGACCCACAGGGCCCCACAGTGCTCCGCTCACCCGCAGGTTGCCCTTGGTGCGCTGCTTGTTCTTGCCCCCCATGGCGGCGGCACCGGGACCGGCGGGGCGGGCCCGGCACGGCACGGCCCTGCACGGAGCGGAGCGGCCCTTCCGGGGCGGGGCGGGGCGCGGCCTGTGCGCGGCCTGTGCGGGGCGGGACCTGCCTCAAAATAAAGCCATCGATCTCAAGTGGGGCCCACACTGCCCCTGGGTTCGGGAGTCTCACCCAGAGCCAAAAGGGCGCTTGTCGAAAGACGCCACCCCAAAGGATCCCACCCCAAAGGTAAGCCACGTCCGCACCGGAGATCTGAGTGTTAGCAGTTTTACCGGATCTGCACAGAAATGTTTAATCAATATTTAATAAAAATATTTAATGCAAAGCAACCGATGTGTGCTTTTTCAGACATCGGATTTAGATACAGTGTCCGTAAAATTAGGATCCATTGATACAGCTTTGTTAAAACTGGACTCAAAAACACACGCAGCATAATGCGCCTTATATCACAGGAATGAATACTTGTGAACTCGGAAGGCTGAGGATTGTTTCACAGTTTTGGAGTGCACTAAAAGGGAGTACAATCCTTTGTGTTGCTTTTACACAAATAAACTCTTCAGCTACAGATATACTGAAGCCACCACGGTCTCTTGAACACACACTTAAAAGTTCTTACACTTTAGAGTAGGCATCCTAGCTCATCCTGTTGCCACAAGCAAGACTCTTGTAATCTTGCTCCTTCCTTTTGTTTGCTTTTAAATAAAATATTGATCCCGTGGCTTAATAAACTTCTTTGGAGGAAGTAGAAGATTGCTACAAGAAAAGTCTTCATGTAGTGTATGTAAACAGTAGCAATTGATGTAAACATAGTGTTCTCTCTCCTGAGATATCCACACTGCATTTTTGTATCTTCTTATTCATATATTCATTCCCCACATTCCATCTATTCATTCATCTATAATTCTCTAGCTGCCCAGTAGGTTATTCAACACAGGTTTTTTCATTGTAATTAAGTATGTACCCTAAATCTCCTTAAAACCAGAAAGTGTAATAAAGCATTCATATAGTCATTTTCATTATTCAGGAATTCACCTGATATTTGTTTTCATTGAAAACTGCATTCATCACATAAACCAGGAATTATTAATTCCCTCTGTGATCAGCTGTTGCAGAATAGCTAAGGAATCTGTTATGAGGATTAATTTATAAACGGGTGCTGGGGCCTGTGCTGATCTTCAACCCCTTCAATGCCCTTCAACCCCAAAGTACATCTGAAAAATGTCAGCACATCCTTTTTCTTCTAAAAAATGGTAGAGTTGCCCCAAATTCATACGATCTCCCCTGGCACCATGTGCATCAAAACATTTTTCTTCCAAAGTGGAGAACTTTCGTTGGTTCTGAATCTCAGCATGTCCTCCACCTTCCAAAGAAACATCTTCTCTGTGCCGAATGAGAATTCTTTTCCACGTTAATCTTCTTACTCTGAAAGCAATTGGAAATACTATGGAGTAACTGTTATCACAAAAATCAATAAATTCCATTTGTATAAATATATATTGACAAAGACAACGGTTCATGAGCTGGTCATAGAAATACTGCTCACATGCAAACACTCCTAGGCAGGAGCTTGGTTTTTTAACATCTCCTCAGGATTCCAAAACCTTAATGTTATTCCTCACAAAATAATTAATGAAGATGTGCTTTCCATTTCAGTCATCACTTTTGCCTTCCCCATGCTAAGAATTCTCATACTCTCTTAGCTGTTATAATCCAACTACAATGTTCATTTAATCTTTACTACCCAGAAGCATAAATGATGGGAGCAGAATAAAACATGAATGTAAGGTGCTAGAAAACACACATATCTAACACAACTGGGATACTGTTGCCCATCTCTATAGAAGTGACATACAGAGGAAAATAAAACAGAAATAAATGTGCACCATGGTTGCTTTGATTGCTTCAACCAACATGCAGTGTTGCAGCAGTGGATATTCAGACTTGTAAATACATTATTGTAAGCAGAAATACTGGCAGATCTTTACAAATTGGAAGGTGATTGGATTTCACACCTTCTGGCCACATGTATAACATGAAAAAAATGTAATATTCTAACTAGTAATGGCATTTAAGTACAAAGAAAAACTAACCTTGACCAGAACTCTTCACAACTACTTTGTAAACCTTCTACACAAACAACACCTGGTTTCCCTGGCATGCAAAACCCTGAAAGAGAAAGCTCCTTGGCCCAGTCAATAATATTCTTTCTTTTTTGCTTGTTGTAAATGTGATGACTATAGATCCATAATCGAGTGAACGTGGTGACTTCTGACTGCATGGCATCTGAAGTTGTTGTTGAAGAAGATGAAGGCTCTTTGTCAATGTAAGCAGCTGCATGGTCTTTAACCCATTCCCTTGCACTCAACATGCAGGGCTCACCACTGCAGTTTTGCATCAAATATGTTTTTAGATCAGAGTTCAGGTGAATCTGCTGAGAGCGGCTTAATAATGATGACCTAAAGAAAAGCATAAATGCAGTTATCACACACTTACAACTTAGCATGTTTTTAGAATAACAGAATCATTAAGGTTGGAAAAGACCTCCAAGGTCATTGAATCCAACCTCTGACCAACCTAACCTCATCAACTAGACCAGAGTACTGAGTGCCACATCCAGTCATTTCTTCAACACCTCCAGGAACAGTGACTCCACCACCTCCCTGGGAAGCCTGTTCCAATGCTTGACAACTCTTTCCATTAAGAAATTCTTCCTTGTGTCCAACCTGAACCTTCCCTGGCACAGTTTAAGGCCATTTCCTCTTGTCCTCCTGCTGGTTGCCTGGGAGTGGAGGCCAACCCCTCCAACCTCCTTTCAGATTATTGTAGGGAGAGATAAGGTCTCCCCTGAGTCTCCTTTACTCCAGACTAAATAATCTCAGCTCCCTCAGCTGACTTAGTCTCTGGACTCTTCCCCAGCTTTGTAACTTTTCAAAAGTTTGACTTCAAGCTGACGAGAAAATCAGGCATATTTACGAGATGCACACTTGCTGTTGATATTCGAGTCATATCAGCTGTGAAAAAGTCTCAATTAGAATTTAATTGGTGTGCTAACTCTCAAATTCACATATCGTACCACCAATTTGTAAATCAAAATCAAGAAAAAGTACTTGAAAAGTGGTGTAATAGTGGCTGGACTAATTTCCTGTAATATGCAAGAGAAATAAAACAGAAGTAAAAAATATCAGAAGGCTGGGAGCGATAGCATTGTGACAAGGGAAGAACAAGACCATTGACTATCTTTTCATTCCTTTAGTGATAAGCTTTATCAAAACAGGCAATAGTCTCTCTTCCTGAGCATCAGGCCTATGACTGGTATCTACAGTAACCCTCCTGTACAGATGATGGCACTCCTCCATACTTTTTCACTTTTCCTCACTTAACTTGCTGAGCACACCAGAGAAATCCTAACCTTGTAGATTTGATTTTCTTCAACACTGTTGTCCAGCCGGCTTAAACCATCAAAAAAAAGGACTGCTTTCACTTATTATAACTGTATTTGTGTAGTACACTACAGCTTCTAAATGATTTTATTAGCTGCCATACCTCACAGTAATTTCTGGTAGAACTGTTGGATATTTAAATGGTAAAGCACAGGCCATAGAGAATTCCGCCTAAAAACAAATGAGCAAATGCTTAGTTCAAGTAACTCCTAAAATCCCCAAAAATAATGAAATGAAATAAAATTAAGTGTTTACAGTACCATAGAGGCATTAGGGACCTCTGCCTTTACATTCAGTATAAACCGAACTTTTGAAGACAGCACCTCTGCAGACTCATTTTCAGCATAGTGTTTCAGTTCAGCCAGAGCCAGATGGTCTGTCACAGCAAACTCTTCCTCATAAGGAAACATGCTAGACAGTAAATCTAGCTCTGAAATTTGTATCTCTGCTTCTTCTTGGTTAGTCATTTTTGTTGTTCCCTGAGGAAGAAAAAAATTAAGGAAGAAAAATACAGTTTGAATACAGGAGAAAGTTCATTAACTATCCTTATGTAAATCATAATTACAGAATCACAGAATGTCCTA
Organism: Xiphorhynchus elegans; assembly: GCA_013401175.1. Taxonomy (NCBI): domain Eukaryota; kingdom Metazoa; phylum Chordata; class Aves; order Passeriformes; family Dendrocolaptidae; genus Xiphorhynchus; species Xiphorhynchus elegans. Next base: position 183,799 of record VZUH01002125.1, read on the forward strand.
AGTTCGAAGGGACCCACAAAGATTTCTGAGTCCATCTCTTAGCCCTGCACAGGACATCCACAAAAGTCACACCATATGCCTGAAAGCATTTCTTTAACTTTGTCAGGCTTGGTGCCATGACCAGTGCCCTGGGAAACCTGTTCCAGTGCGGAACCACCTCCTGAGTGAAAAGCCTTTTTCCAACATCCAACCTAAACCTCCCCTGACGCAACTTCAGGCCATTCCCTCGGGTCGACGGAGGGAAGAGATCAGTGCCTGCCCCTCCTCTTCCTCTCAGAAGGGAGTTGTATACTTAATGTATACTAATAGTTACAAAAAAGCCCATGGTAAATGCCACGTAAGTGCCGGGCAGTCTGGGGCACTCTGATACATCGTGACAGCCCCCGCAGTTTCCATTGCCCTCAGGTGGGCTGCTGTGGAGACCGCCCCAGTGGGCGTCTCCGCGGGGGAGCCGATTTGCGGCTGCATTACCCCGGACCCTGCCTGTACCCCTGCCCGTACCTGTACCTGTACTCCTGTACCTGTACCCCTGCCCCTACCTGTACCTGTACCCGTACCCGTGTCCTGTGTCCCGTGTCCCTGTTCCAGCCCTGTTCCCCTTCCCCCGCCCCGTCCCACGCCCACCAGCCGCAGGAAGGAGCAGAGGTCGGTGACTCTCGCGCATGCGCAAACCCCTCCCACAGCAGCCCCGTCACGGCCCCACAGTGCAGCGCGCCGGGAGCGCGCATGGCAGCCGGGGAGTGCCGCCCCGCCACCGGGCGATGAGGTGAGGTCGCCATCGGCCCCGCGGCGGAGCCATGCGCCGCCAACCCGCTGGCCCCGCGGCACCGGCAGGTGAGGCCCGGCCGCCCCGCGGTCCCGCCGCCGCCACTGCGCTCCGAGCGCCGCGGCCTGCTCCCTGCTCCCCGCCCGGCGGGCCGCGCTTCCGATTGGCTGCGGCGCCTGTCAGTCACGGCGCGGACCGTGTGCGCGGGCCAATGGGAAGCGGGCGGGGCGGGGCGGGGCCCGCGTGTGCGGCCGGGGCCGGGGCCGTGGCGGGGCCGGTGTGAGGGCTCTGTACCCGGGCATCAGGGCCAGTGTGAGGGCTCCGTACCGGGATATCGGGGCCGGTGCGAGGGCTCTGTACCCGGGCATCAGGGCCAGTGTGAGGGCTCCGTACCGGGATATCGGGGCCGGTGCGAGGGCTCTGTACCCGGGCATCAGGGCCAGTGTGA